>CAUYLG010001920.1:0-132662 GCA_963573385.1 Cacajao melanocephalus | reverse complement strand
CCCTCCCTCCCTCCTTCCCTTCCTTCCCTCCCTCTCTCCCTGCTTCCCTTCCTTCCTTCCTCTCTCTCTCTTTCTCTCTTTCTTTCTCTCTTTTTCTTAATTTCTTCCCCAAAGATACCTATCACATTTTTTTTGTTTGTTTGTTTTTGAGATGGAGTCTGGCTCTCTTGCCCAGGCTGGAGTGCAGTGGCATGATCTTGGGTCACTGCAAACTCTGCCACCCAGGTTCAAGCGATTCTCTAACCTCAGCTTCCTAAGTAGCTGGATTACAGGCATGTACCACCACACCCAGCTAATTTTTGTATTTTTTTTTTTTAATAGAGACAGCTCTGTCCTTTTGTTCGTGCAGTTTCTCTCTGCTGGATGCCCTCCCAGGCTTCCATCCGCGTACCCATGATTAGGGCCAACATTCTCTCTTCCTCTGTCTGCAATAATCAGACAATTATTGTCTTGCCTCTTATCACTAAATCCTTTTTAATGTTGTGATGTCACAGATTTTCCACCTTGTTATTCAAAGTCTGCATGCAAGAATATATCTCCCTTACTAGGAGATAAGATTGGCACTGCCTTTACTAGATTATAATCCTCTTGAAGGCAAGACTGATAAAATATGGGTAGTTTTTTCTTGGCTTCTGGTAATGCCTCTAGTACTGGGACTAGTAATGTCTCTACCCTCGAGAAAAGCTCACACATGTTTATTGGCTGAATAAGTAGATGATAATATTTGCATGGCCACTGGACTTAACAAAATGCACCTTAAAATTCAGATTGGTAATATGACACTACCTGTATATTTTTCATTTCTTAGGCATTCCTGAATTTTAGGGCAAGGATAGTATTGAAATTGGACAGACCTGAGATTGACTATTAGTTTTCGGCTGTGTGAACTTCGGCAAATCATTTACTTCTTTGTACCTTAGCATCCTTGTTTGTAATTGGGATATTGATACTTTTGTGCTCAGCGAATGTTCAATAAATGCTAGGCCCTTTTAGACCTAGAGAAATTTGTTTAAATGTGGAAACCACAAATGAAAGCTGTTGATGAATTTACTTGGAACCCTTTCCTCTCTTGACTGCTGGAAAGCTTATTGATGGCTCCGTGCACTGTGGCCCTTGGTTATGCTCATTTGGTACTTTTGTTCGATTGGGTTGTGATCATCCCGCAGAGTAGCAGTGCAGTGTTAAGGTCCCCTCGGTGAGAAGAGCCCTTGAAGAAACACATGTTAATAGGATCCAAGGCTGCGTGCCCTGGCTCACGCCTGTAATCCCAACACTTTGGTAGGCCAAGGCAGGCAGATCACTTGAGGTCAGGAGTTTGACATCAGCCTGGCCAACATGGCAAAACCCTGTCTCTACTAAAAATACAAAAAATTAGCTGGGTGTGGTGGCAAGTGCCTGTAATCCCAGCTACTTGGGAGGCCATGGCAAAAAAAAATCATTTGACCCTGAGAGGCAGAGGTTGCAGTGAGACAAGATTGTGCCACTGTACTCCAGCCTGGACAACAGAGCAAGACTCCATCTAAAAAAAAGAAAAAAATAGGCTGGGCGCAGTGGCTCAGCACTTTGTAATCCCAGCACTTTGGGAGGCCGAGGTGGGAAGATTACTTGAGGTCAGGTGTTCCAGACCAGCCTGGCCAACGTGGTGAATCCCTGTCTTTACTAAAAATACAGAAAATTAGCCAGCTGTGGTGGCAACCAGCTTGTGAATGGGTAACTATCTAAGGGGAGACTTGTGTCCAGAGGATTATTATAAAAAGAAAAATTAAGTTTTGTAAATGATTTGTTAAGTGAATGACTGAATGAAACTATCAGTTTTGGGGAGAAGGTTGCAAATGGTGGGGGTAGGCTGCTTTCAAAATTTTAGTGAGATCCCTGTGGTTCCTTTTCTCCCCAGATATGGTTTTCTGTGGTAGATTGGAAGGAACACTGGATTGATAGTTGATTGGCCTGGCTTCTTGCTTGTGGGCCCACTGGCCAGCTGGGTAATCTTGGAGAATTTTCTTTTCCTTTTTCTTTTTCTTTTTTGAGACAGAGTCTCGCTCTGCGGCCCAGGCTGGAGTGCAGGTGTGATCTTGGCTCACTGCAACCTCTGCCTCCTGGATTCAAGCAGTTCTCCTGCCTGAGCCTCCCGAGTACCTGGGATTACAGGCATGTGCCACCATGCCTGGATAATTTTGTATTTTTAGCAGAGACGGGGTTTCTCCATGTTGGTCAGGCTGGTCTCGAACTCCTGACCTCAAGAGATCCATGCCCGGCGAAGGACAATTTTCTTAACCTTTCTGAGCTTTTGCTTCCTTGTTTGCAGAATTAGTGGAGGAGATAGAAAAGGCAGCAAGGTGGGTGGTGACATGTCCCTGGGAGTCAGGCAGGGTTCTCCAGGTTTTCCACCTGGCTACCATCACTTCCTGGCTGTGCACCCTTGCCCGAGTTCCTTAACTTCTTCCATACTTGCCAGAGTGGGAGGGAAAAAGGAGTTTCCTGTTCCTGCCACAGGACCTCCTAAAGAAACCCGTGGAAATTAGATCCAGATCACAGAGTGATTGATAAGTATTTGTTGACTTGAAGAATGAAAGAATAAGTGTCAGGGGGAACTTCTGAAAGATTTTTTTTCCCTAAAACTAGGCACATTGAGGCATAATTTATATGCCATAAACATTCTCCCCCCTTTTGCAACAACTTTAAAAAAGATGGTAAAATTATTGTGGTAAAATTACTGTATTAGCCTTTTTTTTTTTTTTTTTTTGTGATGGAGTCTTGCTTTGTCACCCAGGCTGGAGGGCAGTGGCAAGATCTGGGCTCCCTGCCACCTCTGCCCCCCTGGGTTCACTTGATTCTCCTGCCTCAGCCTCCCGAGTAACTGGGATTACAGGGGTGCGTCACCACACTAGGCTAATTTTTTGTATTTTTAGTAGAGACGGGGTTTCGCCATGTTGGCCAGGCTGGTCTCGAACTCCTGACCTCAAGTGATCTGCCAGCCTCAGCCTCCCAAAGTGCTGGGATTACAGGTGTGAGCCACTACACCCAGGCATATTAGCTGTTTTTAAGGATGTAGTTTAGTACATTCACATTGTTGTGCAACCCTCACCACTATCTACCACCAGAATTTGCTTTATCTTGCAAAACTGAAATTCTGTACCCTATTAAACAAAACAATGCCTCCCCATTTCTTCTTTCTCCTACCCCTGGCGACCACCCTTCTACTTCCTGTCTCTATGAATTTGACTATTCTAGGTACTTTATGTAAGTGGAATCATACACTCTTTGTTCTTTAGTGACTAGCGTATTTTGCTAAGCAAGATGACCTCAAAGTTTATCTATGTTCTAGCATGTATCAGAATGTCCTTCCTTTTTAAAGCGAAATAGTATTCCCTTGTCTCTGTATGTCATCTTTTGTTTGTCTGCCCATTGGTCCACAGATATTTGGGTTTTTCCACTTTTTGGCTACTGTGAATATGGTAACTATGAACATGGCTGTACAAATATCTCTTCAAGATCCTGCTTTCAAGTCTTTGGGGGAATAAACTGAGAAGTAGAATTCTATATTTTTTTTCTTTCTTTTGTTTTGAGATGGAGTTTCACTTTTGTTGCCCAGGCTGGAATGAAATGGCATGCTCCTGGCTTATTGCAACCTCTGCCTCCTGGGTTAAATCGATTCTCCTGCCTCACCCTCCTGAGTAGCTGGGATTACAGATGCCTGCCCCCATGCCCAGCTGAGTTTTAGTAGAGATGGGGTTTCATCATGTTGGCCAGGCTGGTCTCGAACTCCTGACGTCAGGTGATCCGCCCGCCTTAGCCTCCCAAAGTGCTGGGATTACAGGCTTGAGCCATCGCACCTGGCCAGAATTCTATTTTTAATTCTTTGAAAAACCACTATATTGTTTTTCAAAGCCCCTGCACCATTTTACATTCTGATCAACAGTGCTCAAGGGTTCCAGTTTCTTTACCTCTATAAAGTGCAAGGTTTTTTGAGACCATCTACTCAGTTGCCTCATTTAAACAGATAAGGAAACTTAATTCCTGGTAGGTTAAGTGACTTGACCACCTAGCTTGTTACTGTCAAAGGCAGAACTAAAACTTGAGTCTCCTTGCTTTTCCTGTTGTGTGTACGATGCAGGCTGGTCATGTATTTCTTTCTTTACTCCACACCCAGTGCTGTGTGAGGTGCAGGAGTTTACAAAGATGGTTCTGATGAAGCCCCTGTCCTGGCCTCCTGCCTCTTTCTGCCCCTTTCCCAAAGCTGCTTCGTGTTGTTTACCTCGCAGTTTCATCACCACCTAGTAGCATCTGCAGTGTCATACTTGGTGTTAAATGATTTGCTTTTTACTTACCTCCTCGGTTTTCAGTCCAAAGGAGATTAGGAAAATGAACTCACTTGTCCTGATATAGCTCTCAAAACGTCATCATTTTCTATAAAATCATTTGAGAAGAAAATATTAATACAAATGAGGTAAGAGGGGAAGAGTAGCTGGGACTATAGGCATGCACCACCATGCCTGGCTAATTTTTGTATTTTTAGTAGAGACGAGGTTTCACCATGTTGGCCAGGCTGGTCTTGAAGTCCTGAACCCAGGTGCTCTATCTGCCTCAGCCTCCCAAAGTGCTGGGATACGGGCGCCACTGTGCCCGGAATATATATGTGTGTGTGTGTGTGTGCGCACACACACACACACACACATATATATATATATATTTATTTATTTGTTTATTTTTGAGACTGAGTCTTGCTCTGTTATCCAGGCTGGAGTACAATGGCACAATCTCGGCTCACTGAAATCTCTGCCTCCTGGGTTCAAGCGATTGTGCCTCAGCCTCCTGAGTAGCTAGGATTACAGGCGTGCGCCAGCATGCCCGGCTAATTTTTGTATTTTTAGTAGAGACAGGGTTTCACCATGTTGGCCAGGCTGGTCTTGAACTCCTGATCCCAGGGGATCCATCTGCCCTCACAAGATGCTGGGGTCACAGGCGTGAGCTACTGTGCCCAAAGCTACCTGTCTGATTCTTGAAGAGCTCATCTCTGACACGTGTATTTAATGCTAAGGAGAAATTCACAAGCAGCTGGGGGCCTGAGTTGTGTTAGTTCAACTGTCACCTTGTAGGGAACGTTGCCTGTGGCCACCAAGCAGAAGCAATGCATTGCTTACTGTTGACAAGTCCCTTGAGTTATGAGAAGTTAAAGCTTACTGAAGTTACAGTATGGTTGCTATTTAAATATGGGTTCAAGTTAGTGGGTATGAGGGCTAACGTTGATTTCTTAGTAAAGCATTTCAAGGGCTTGCTTGTGTCAGAGTGCTGGGCTTGGCAGCCATGGACGTGGATAAAGTGAATTCCTTTTTGTAACCATCTTAGATTTTTCCTTTCCAGCTTCCGTTTTTGTAGAAATATATATATATTTTAAACTAGGGCACTGAGAGAGAAGGAGGGACCCATTATTTGTTTTTTTGTTTGTTTGTTTGTTTGTTTTGGCAAATGAATTTATTTCATTTATTTTTTCTTGGCAAATGAATTTATTTCATTTTGAAATCTGCAGTCCTTTCCTCTTTGTTCAAGATATCTGAATTTGACTTAGATTTACTTACAGCCACTTCAGGAAATTGACTTTGAAGGAAATCTGAGCCAAGCGGGAATCTCTGCTCTAGAAGTTGCAGGTACCTGGCACCTGGATCCCTTTAAGCCAAGTCTCAGCATGAAGTTAAGTCTAGACACAAAACTCTGCCGTGAGAGTGGTTACTGATGGGTCAATGGGACAGACCTTTGTGATTCGGGGCAAAAAGCGTTCTTAATAAACTTTGCAGTTTAGTAACAGAGTTTGTCTTTCCATATTGAACCCTGGTCCTTTTCGGCTGCTTCTAAGTTTATGCATTCTGTGAATGGGAATGGGATCGATTGCCCAACTGAATTGTGCTGTGTCTGTGTGTGTGTTCTTGGTTTTGCAGTCCTGATGGGTTGGGTAAGTATCCTGGCCTGGAACCAGCTACAAGTAACCAAGCAATGATGAATTATTTGCAGTTGGATAAAGGCAGATTTTACCCATTAACCTCTGGAGCTCTTCTCTTGCGGGGAAAGGTCAGCAATAATGAGATTTAGCCAACCTTCCTTGGAGGCGGAGCCCCTTGTGAACTTGAGTATTTTTGTGCTTTTATTCATTGTATGTAGAAGTCCTAACTGAAACTTAAATTGTGCGCTCTGTAAGCCACCTGTTGAGCCGCAGGTGGTTGGTTTGTACATTACTTAATTTCTCCAGTCCTCACTCTTGTTCGCTTGCAAAATGAAGGGATTGGAGAAAGTATTTCCAAGACCCTATTTCATCATCAGCAACATCATCATCTTCTTGACATTGTAGGAACCTGTTGATCAGAGGCTGCGCCACACACTTTATTAACATCTCATTTAATACTCTGCGTGTGGCTCTCCTAGACGGATTCCCTCCCAATCTGCAGAGGACACAGGCTTAGTGAGGGCGAGGAATTAAGCAGCTGAGCTGGGTTTTGACCTTGTCTGACTCCAAAGCATTTGTTCTTCGGACTTCATCTTGCTGATCTCTATAGCTTTTATGATTCTGGGAAAAGTACTTACGACATTTCTTCAGTAAGAAACAGGTAATTGAAGAACAAAAATGAATTCTATATCTGCTTTATGAGAATTGAAAGCGGCTAGAATAACTGCCTTTCTTACTGTAAGATTTAATTACTAATGGATGAACCAGAGATTATAAGCATTCACAGAAATAAAACAACATCATTTTTAAAAATTCAGAGGATTTTCAGACAACAAATTTCCTGGAAGAAATTGTGCATTTTTTTTTTCCCTGAGAGTGTCATAAAAGCTGGGTTTAGGAATTGCCATTTGGTGGCAGATGGGTAAGTTATCTCTGCTTTCTTTAATATTTTTTCTTTGTAGGAGAAGAAGATTCTCTTCCTAAATTGCTGTTATATTTAGGTCTTCAGGGGTGGGATCTTGTGAATTTGCTATTATTGTAGACTGAAATCTATATATAGGGACACTCAAATGTGGTATAAATCCATGTCTTTAAAAAAAGAAAAAGAAAGCAATTACTATGTTTGAAAGCCAAGCTATAAAAAGTAAATGAAACCATAGGAGAGCCAAGAAAGGATTTCATTTTACTGAGCAAATGTCCCTGACTTTCTTCTCCCTTTTGTGTCCTGCAGTAACAGAGTAGGGAATGCGAATGTTTCGAAATCAGGATCACAGCTTTTATTTACAGGTGGTTGAGTGTTGGCACTTGTCCCTGTCAGCACTCCTCCTATAGATGAAGTGACAGATCCAGAAGGGAAAAATCCAGAAAACAGACACTCAGCTTGTAATTTGTTAAATGTCATTTTAATTATTTAGCATTCCATAGAACCTGGTTTTATTTGAGTTTATTTAAAGAAGAGGTTATTTTTATTTTTATTTTTATTTTTTTGACTCTTGCTCTATCACCAGGCTGGAGTGCAGTGGCACGATCTTGGCTCACTGCAACCTCCACCTCCTGGGTTCAAGTGATTTTTCTGCCTCAGCCCCCTGAGTAGCTGGGACTACAGGCACACACCACCACACCCAGCTAATTTTTGTATTTTTTTTTTTTTAGTAGAGATGGGATTTCACCATGTTGGCCAGGATGGTCTCGATCTCTTGACCTCGTGATCCACCTTCCTTGGCCTTTTAAAGTGATGAGATTACAGGCTTTTTATTTTATTTTTAGAGATGGAGTCTGGCCCTGTCACCGAGGCTGGAGTGCAGTGGCGCGATCTAGGCTCACTGCAACCTCCACCTCCTGGGTTCAAGTGATTCTTCTGTTTCGGTCTCCTGAGTAGCTGGGATTACAGGCACCACGCCTGGCTGATTTTTTATTTTTTAGTAGAGCTGGGGTTTCACCATGTTGGCCAGCCTGGTCTTGAACCCCTGACCTCAAGTGATCTGCCCGCCTCAGCCTCCTAAAGTGCTGCCAGCAAAGAGGAGGTTATTTTTATTTAGTGTTTGTTCATATACATCGTAATATGTTTTTCATCAAAGTTGAAGTTAATTTCCTTGAAAATTCTTGGGTCTGACCACTGAGGTTTGGATAGTACTTGCCAATCTTACCAATTATGTTAAAAAATCGGGTTTTAATACTCATACATAAACACATGTGAGCATCTTTTATTTCCCCACCCCGCTTCACAAAGAAAAGAAAGAAGGGAAGGAAAACATTTGGATGCTTCGGAAAGGCACTGGGAGGCTTTGCTACTGAGCAGTGGGACACAAGCCTCCTTGAGCAGGTGTGGGGTCTCGAACCTGGAACATCCACTGTCTTTACACCTCACAAATAGAATAGCCTTCTTTAATGGTTCTTTCTTGCTCAGAGGTACTTTGCAGCCCAGCCAGAGCTCTGAAAATGACAGGCTGGATTTCTACATGGAAACGTAAAACAGCTCAAATCCAGGCATTCAGCTTTGTCTTCTTCAATTGCTGCATAGCTGTGGCTAGGTACTAGATAAAAAGAAAAAGAACTTCTAATGAGAGGAATATTTAAGACCTGGGTAAGCTGTCACACCATAAAGTGCTAAATGTATTCCCCTTGGGGATCTGTTCAGAATTTCAAATGATCAAAATCTCTGTTGATTCCTCAGCAGATAGAGATGTTCTTGGCGTTCTTTCTGAATGCTTCCCCCAAGTTCTTCCCAAGGTTTCCATTAATAATTATCTTTTTGCAAAGAGAATTGAGTTTCTCACTTTTTATTCCCTCCTGATGGGGGTAGACTGTTTAATGCTGAGCAGTTCATTTTCTTTGCCAAACTCACTGTGGTTTATCATGATGTTTTGAAGGGGATAGACAACTATAGAACACTGGCAGAGGGCTGGAAGTGTTTTTGTAACAAAGAGGCTGAATGCTCGAGGTACATGCATCCCAGTTGGGGCTGGAAGGCGTTGAGGGACTGACTCATCTGTGACGCACATAGCAGGCTGGGTGGCCCCTTGGCCCTGGTGCCAGTATCTGGAAGTGTGGAGCTGGTGCTCACCTCTCTCATGAGAACTTGCAAGTTAAAACATACGGCGAGGCTTCTGGTTTGCTTGGAGTGGGGCTCACCTTTGGCTAGGGACTTGGTGAGAAGCTAGAATAAGCGCACATACCTTTTGGCTTTTATATGTGGTTAGGGGAGACTGGGCGACTGCTGATTTTACACATGGTGAGACCGTGTAATGGAGCAACTGCTTGGGAAGAGAAAAACTGTTCATTTGTCATAGTGCACTCCTTTACCTACTTGAAATACCACTTTTTGCTGGGTGCAGTGGCTCACGCCTGTAATCCTAGCACTTTGGGAGGCTGAGGCAGACGATCGCCTGAGGTCAGGAATTTGAGACCAGCCTGGCCAACATGGTGAAACCCTGTCTCTACTAAAAATACAGAAATTAGCCAGGCACGGTGTTGTGCACCTGTAATCTCAGCTACTCGGGAGGCTGAGGCATGAGAATCGTTTGAACCTGGGAGACGGAGGCTGCAGTGAGCCAAGATTGCACCACTGCACTCCAGCCTGGGAAACAGTGAGACCCCGTCTCAAAAAAAAATTGTATCTATTTGGGATTGCACCAAATGTGTAGTAATTTAAGGAGAATTGTTCTGATTGATTTGAATCTTCCTGTCAAGCAACATAGACTCTCAGAATTTCTTAGGTCTTTGTTCCCTTTAGTAAATTTTTTATAGTTTAAAAAACATAGATATTGGCCAGGTGTGGTCGCTCATGCCTGTAATCCCAGCACTTTGGGAGGCCGAGGTGGGCAAATCATGAGGTCAAGAGATCAAGACCATCCTGGCCAACATGGTGAAACCTCGTATCTACTAAAAATAGAAAAATTAGCTGGGCGTGGTGGTGTGCGCCTGTAGTCCCAGCCACTTTGGAGGCTGAGGCAGGAGAATAGCTTGAACCCGGGAGGTAGAGGTTGCAATGAGCCGAGGTTGCGCCATTGCACTCCAGCCTGAGCAACAAAGTGAGAATGTGTCTCAAAAAAAAAAAAAAAGATTACACATTATTATTAATTTCTTCTTATTTAGTAATATTTGCTGGGGATAGAGGATTCATTTTTCTTTCTTGAGACAGGGTCTGGCTCTGTCGCCCAATCTGGAGTGCAGTGGCACAAGCATGGCTCACTGCAGCTCTGACTTCCTGGGCTCAAGTGATTCTCCTGCATCAGCAGGACCTGAACTACAGGTGTGTGCCACCACACCTGGCTAATTTTTTTATCTTTATTTTTTGTAAAGATGAGGTCTCACCCTGTTCTCAGGCTGGTCTCAAAATCCTAAGCTCAAGGAGTCCTTCCATTTTGGCCTCCCAAAGTTTTGGTATTACAAATGTGAGTCACTGTGCCCAGCCCAGGATTTTTTCCCTCAATTATGATTATTATTATTTTTTGAGACGGAGTCTCACTCTGTCACCCAGGCTGGAGTGCAGTCGCACCATCTCGCCTCACTGCAATCTCTGCCTCCTGGGTTCAAGTGATTCTCCTGCCTCAGCCTCCCAAGTAGCTGGGACTACAGGCATATGCTACCATGTCCGGCTAAATTTTTGTATTTTTAGTAGAGACAGGGTTTCACTGTGTTAGCCAGGATGGTCTGGATCTCCTGACCTTGTGATCCACCCACCTCGGCCTCCCAAAGTGCTGGGATTACAGGCGTGAGTCACCGCACCTGGCCAATTTAAAACTTTTCTAAACAGGTAAAAGCAGTGGAGAGCTGGGACATGCCTGTGAGCACATCCATCACAGATATTTTGGTTAAAGTACAAGGACATAGAATGTACTATGTGCCTGTAAGCATGGCATGTTTAACAGCTACATAGGATGGGGCTTAACAAAGTTATTAGCACACTTATTCTTTAACAATAAAAGAAAATTTAAAAAGGAACTTTTCTACTTCCCACACTTTCTTAACTTAATAATTCTAGAATTTTCAGCTATCTTTGACTTTCTAAGCAGATGTCATATCATCTGTAAAAGTATGAACAATATTTGTTCCTCATTTGTTTTCTTGTCTCACTGCATTAGGGTTCATAAAATAAATTGGTAAACTTTCCATCTTTCACTATACTCAGGAACTATATCTATCTATCTATCTATCTATCTATCTATCTATCTATCTATCTATCTATTTATCTAAAACCTATGGACTTGTGTGTGTGTGTGTGTGTGTGTGTGTGTGTGTTGTTTGTTGTTTGTTTTGAGACAGAGTCTTAGTCTGTTGTCCAGGTGGAGTGCAGTGATGCAATAGCCGCTCATTGTAACCTCTGCCTCCCAGGCACAAGCCATCCTCCCGCCTCAGTCTCCCAAGTAACTGGGACCACAGGCGTGCACCACTATGCCTGACTAATTTTTGTATGTTTTATAGAGATGAAGTCTCACCATGTTGCCCACACTGGTCTTGAACCGTGGGCTCAAGCCATTCTTCCACCTTGGCTTCCCAGAGTGCTGGGATTACAGGCATGAGCCACTGTGCCTTTGATCTTTGCAAATTTCATAGTTATCATTTGTGAAGCAAGTGGGCTTGAAATGATTTTTATGTTACCTGATGATAACGTGCTGAAATTACGGAGTTTGGGGAGGAGGAGAGGGAGGCAGGTTAGAGTATGGGATGAAGCAGGCCAGATGCAGTTGGAGAGTTGAACAACTTGGAAAGAGAACTTCACAACCAAGTTGTGATCAATCTTAGTGCCTTTTTCCTAGAAAACAAGGAAATGACATAGGTTGTTAAAACCGAACTGCTGGCCGGGCGCGGTGGCTCACGCCTGTAATCCCAACACTTTGGGAGGCCAAGCCGGCCAGATCACAAGGTCAACAGATCAAGACTATCCTGGCCAACATGGTGAAACCTTGTCTCCATGAAAAATACAAAAATTAGCTGGGTGTGGTGGCACATGCCTGTAGTCCCAGCTACTCATGAGGCTGAGGCAGAAGAATCGCTTGAACCCAGGAGGCGGAGGTTGCAGTGAGCCGAGATTGTGCCACTGTGCTCCAGCCTGGCAATGGAGCAAGACTCCGTCTCAAAAACAAAACAAAACAAAACTGAACTGAACCGAACTGCCTTCAGTTGGTAAGAAGTTGATTTTAACAGTCTTGCGATAGCTGCTCACATTTGTTGCTATGATCTCCGGAAGAGATTAAGGTGGAGAAGGAGCAATAGCCAGGGATTTGCCCCGGTCTGGTTGTCAGGAGGAACAAGCTGTTGATCTCTGCTTTTATCCTGCGTCCAAACCGCAAGTCTCCTGGTATTGTTCACCGCACTGCTAAAGGGGTATCTGCTTAGGGATTGCTTTCTATGGGGAATGCTGGCCAATCCATGGTTTGATTGGATCCCTCATGTGGTTGTGGAAGAACGTCAGCTGCTTTCCCAGTCTTGCTTCTGTGGAGTAATACTAACCGGTAAATTCTGGAGGAAAGCTGCTGTCCTATAATAATGGAATTATATTTTGGATTCTGCTTTTCACTGTAGAATTTTTTTGGTTAAGTGTGGACCTGAGCTCAACCAGGGAGGTTGCATAGCCTTCCAGACAATGAAATGAAATCTTTCATTTTAGTGATCTTCCTGTGTTTACTTCAGGATCTCAGGTGTCTCTCGTTAGAAGACTTAGGGAAATCAAAGGTAAGGATTCCTCTGGCATAGTAATGGTGCCGAAAAATTTCATAACTTGAGAATGCATTCATGGTTCATGTGAGGCTCTTCGCCCTCCTTAACTGCTGTTCTCTTTGTTGTATGTGGCTAAGACTTTTTACGAAATTCTTTGCAATTGGTATCACAAGATACCTTCTGATTTATTTAACCCTTTGACAGTATGCTGAAAATTTCAGTGTGAACATGCATGGTCATAAATACTTCTCAGTGTTCAATTAGCTGCTTAAAAAGGTGTAACGCCTATTGGCCGGGCACAGTGGCTCACACCTGTAATCCCAGCACTTTGGGAGGCCAAGGCGGGCAGATCATGAGATCAGGAGATTGAGACCGTCCTGGCCAACATGGTGAAACCCCATCTCTACTAAAAATACAAAACTTAGCTGTGTGTGGTGGTGCATGCCTGTAATCTCAGCTACTTGGGAGGCTGAGGCCCGAGAATCACTTGAACTCAGGAGGTGGAGGTTGCAGTGAGCCGAGATTGCACCATTGCATTCCAGCCTAGCAACAAAGTGAGTCTCAAAAAAAAAAAAAAAAAAAAAAAAAAGTTGAAACACCTATTAAATAAAAAAAAATTTATTTGTTTTTAAATGAAAAAAAAAAAAATTGGTAAACTTAATAATTTTAAATCCGGTGGTGTTGGTTGCATTTTGCCGTTTTTGCACCATTGCATTCAACCCTACCAAAAAATTGTTTAAAAAAAAAAAAAAAAAAAAAAAAAAAGGTGTAACACCTATTAACTTAATATCAATTTCTTTGTTTTTAAAAGACTAAATACATATGTGCTTCTCTGTATATGTTATGCATATAGTAGAATGAATCAATATAAATCCAGGTGAGTCTTTCTAAATTACTCAGACACTGTTGGTGATACTTTAAATAATTTTAGCTATTATTTTATAATTTATCTCGAATATCTTTTAGTAGCTGTCTCAAAACTGCAAGAGTTTTTGTTTTAAAAATGAAGAGATGAGGCTGGGAGCGGTGGCTCACGCCTATAATCTCAGCACTGTGGGAGGCCAAGGTGGGCAGATCACTTGAGCCCAGGAGTTTGAGACCAGCCTAGGTAACATGGCTAACCCTATCTCTCCAAAAAATAGAAAAAATTAGCCGAGCGTGGTGGCACACACTTATAGTCCCAGCTACTCGGGAGGCTAAGGAGGAAGGATCACCTGAGCCTGGGGAGGTTGATGGTGTGGTGAGATGAGATTTGTACCATTGCACCTCAGCCTGGGCACAGAGTGTGTGTCTCTGGCCTTTTAAGACTAAACAAAGTGCAGAACTTATATTTAAATGAAAGGAACTAAATATATTAGGAGATATTTCCATGTGATGGGCTTAAAGATGAAAACATAACGTTATTGTTTTCAGTTATCTTATTTGCTTTTCTTACTTTTGGGTAGAATCAAAAGTAAGGAAAATTCTTGGGAACAAAAGGCACATTGTCTTTTTAATTTGAGGTATCTATGAAAGCTATTTTAGTTCATATTTTGAAGCTATATTTTGGGTGAGACTAGGGGCTTCAAAAGGTAAGAGATTTACAGTTGCTGTAAGTACTGCTTTGGCATAGCAGAAGAACCTTTCAAAGTATGGCATATACTTTGTAGACTCTACAGTGGAAGATCTGTGGGGGAAAAAGGGGTTTGACTTAGTGGAGAGGCTATGCTACTGTGAGAAAGGAAATTATGTTTAGCTGAACAAGCTAAGCCATTTGCCAAAATGTTTTCCCCAATGTTCCTGTGTGTTTTCTCTGGGTGCATACACATGTCTTCAGCCTGTGCGAACCTGCCTGCTTGTCTGTGAACAGGAATCAAAGTCTGGAAAGCTTCCATTGTGATCCTTTCCTCACTTGCCACTCACAGTGTGGTTCATGGAATGCAGCACTCGGTGGGCTTACATTTGAAGCGTGAAGATGCTGATAGCAATCTATGTCATGCATGGCATTAATCACTAAATCCCTGTCCACACAAGCATCATCAAATGGCAAATTAAGGCATCTGCCAAAAGAATGCAGTGGGAATTGTTGGAGGATGAGCTGGGTTTGTGTTCTTTATCTCTGCTGCGCTCCAACCCTCTATAGTCTGCAGGGAGTTTTGCTTTTTTTTTTCTTTTTTGAGACAGAGTCTGGCTCTGTCACCCAGACTGGTATGCAATGGCATGATCTTGGCTCACTGCAACCTCCACCTCCTGGGTTCAAGCAATTCTCCTGCCTTAGTCTCCCAAGTAGCTGGGATTATGGGTGCCCGCCACCACGACCAGCTAATTTTTTGTATTTTTAGTGGAGACGGTTTTTGCCATGTTGCCCCAGCTGGTATCTAACTCCTGGCCTCAGGTGATCACCCACCTTGGCCTCCCAAAGTGTTGGGATTACAGGCGTGAGCCACTGCACCTGGCCTGTTTTTTTCTTCTTCTGAACATTTGTGTTGTATGTAGACCAAAGGAATTTAGGGTATGTAAAAGAATCATTTCCCATAATATTTTCTGTCTTTAGTTGAAAACAGCTATGTGTTAATTCTAGGACCACAGCTCATTTACATTTCCTTTCTGTTGTCCATGTTGGTGCTCCTGCCTGTGGGTCTGTTAGATTGTATCTTCAACACATCTGGTCAAATTCAAACTGGTCTAGATTTGTTCCTAGGGCTTCTCATTGCCTTCTTGGCCATTGGGAGAAGGCTAGTACACCTGGATTCCATTTTGAGAACATATGTATCACTGCAGCAATGATGGCCCCAGGCCCTCTACAGTCCTGCCTATGCCTGACTTACATGTGGCCTGAAGAGACAGACAACTCTTTGTTATCACTGGGCTACTTGTGTGATCTCTCAGGAGCACGGTTAAGTTTTAGGTTACATTAATTCCTAAAGGGAGCTGGCTTCTCTCCCCAAAACAACTGTTAGAAAGATAACACATAGTCTTTTTTTTTTCATTTTTTTTTATTTTGAGATGGAGTCTTGCCCTGTTGCCCAGGCTGGAGTGCAGTGGCATGATCTCGGCTCACTGCAACCTCTGCCTCCTGGGTCAAGTGATTCTCCTGACTCAGCTTCCTGAGTAGCTGGGATTACAGGCATCTGCTGCAGTGCCTGGCTAATTTTTGTATTTTTAGTAGAGATGGGGTTTCACCGTCTTGGGCAGGCTGGTCTCGAACTGCTGACCTCGTGATCCACCCACCTCGGCCTCCCAAAGTGCTGGGATTACAGGCATGAGCCACCGTGGCTGGCCGATAAGACATAGTCTTATTTTGCTTCTGAGCAGCTTTATCTGTGGTCTCCAATATTTGTTTTAGTTTATGAAATTCCCTAATCTTGTAGTTGATATAGCACTTTGGCTCTGAAATTTAGAGTAGAAGCACAGCAGGTTTCTCAGGTTTAAAGATAAAACTAAGAGTAGAAAGGTTTAGCTTCTTAGGTAAGAAAGGAAGCTGTGCCAGGTATGAGTTATGCTCAGAAAAAAAAGTTTGCCCCAGAAATACTTCACATGCAGCGTCTTCTTTAGAGCTGCTCTGTCTGTTTCCTAGAAGACTCTTGTCCCCTCCTTGAAGTAACTTCTGCCATTGGCTCCTGGGCCAGCTCCTTTCTCTTGGCTTTTCTTTTCTTTTCCTCTCCTTTCTCCTTTCCTTTCTTGATAGAGTCTCTCTCTGTCACCCAGGCTGGAGTGCATGCACCCAGGCATGATCTCGGCTCACTATAACCTCCTACCCCTGGGTTCAAGTGATTTTCCTGCCTCAGCCTCCTGAATAGCTGAGACTACAGGCACACACCACCACACCTGGCTAATTTTTGTATTTTGAGTAGAGATGGGGTTTCACCATGTTGGCCAGGCTGGTCTCTAACTCCTGACCTTAGATGATCTGCCTGTCTCGGCCTCCCAAAGTGCTGGGATTACAGGTGTGAGCCACCATGCCCGGCCGGGTCCAGTGGTTTAACCTCCAACTGGATGTGTTCATTTAGATGTTTGCTACCCTCCTGCAGCTGAGTGCATCAGAAGTGAGTAAAGCCTTTTCGCCTCAGAGTTGCATCTCTCCAGGGAGCTCCTGCCTCACAGCATGTTCTGTGGAGTCTGAGAGCCCCATGTTTGATTCCTGGCTAGGCTAGTTAACCTCTTTTTTCTGCCTTATCACATTGGCTGGGACCTGAAAGACAATGTTGGCTTGTTCCTGGTCTTAACAGAACACATTCAGGCCAGGTGTGGTGGCTCATACCTGAATGTGTTCGTTCGGGATCCTGAATGTAATCCCTGCACTTTGGGAGGCCGAGGCGGGTGGATCATGAGGTCAGGAGTTAGAGACCAGCTTGGCCAACATGGTGAAACCCCATGTCTACTGAAAATACAAAAAATTAGCTGAGCGAGGTGGCGGGTGCCTGTAATCCCAGCTACTTGGGAGGCTGAGGCAAGAGAGTTGCTTGAACCTGGGAGGTGGAGGTTGCAGTGAGCTGAGATCGTGCCTCTGCACTCCAACCTGAGTAACAGAGGGAGACTCCATCTCAAAAAAAAAAAAAGAGTGCATTCAATCTTCACCCATTACCCATTAAGTGTGATGTTAGCTGCAAATGTTTTGAAAGATGCTGTTTATTATAAAGTTTTTAAAAAGAGTTGAAAAATATTTTTCATTAGCTGATTATGAATTAATATTTTTTAGTATTTACAGCATCCCTATTAAGAACAACAAAAACCAAAACCCACCCTAGTAATCTTAAGGAAATTTAAAATTGTATTTCAGTGAAACTTATATGGGTCAAAGAAGCTTTCACAGTTGAAGAGGAAAAGGTAGAAATATGGTTTAGAGGGAATGAATTGATTGTTGTAGTTTGTTTAATCCATAGTATGCACTGATTCTTTATTTGCTGAATGAATGTGCAAGTGATGTAAGTTTAGTTTCGCTCTTTTTCTATTCTTGGCCTTAAATGTATCATCCTATTATTATTACATTTTGAGATGGAGTCTCTCCCTGTCGCCCAGGTTGGAGTGCAGTGGATGATCTCGGCTCACTGCACTTCCACCTCCCGGGTTTAAGCAATCCTCCTGCCTCAGCCTCCTGAGTAGCTGGGACTATAGGGGTGTGCCACTGCACCAGCTAATTTTTGTAGTTTTAGTAAAAATCGGGTTTTGCTATGCTGACTAGGCTGGTCTCAAACTCTTGACCTCAGAGGATCCTCCCGTTTCAGCCTCCCAAAGTGCTGGGATGAATAGGTGTGAGACACTGCACCCAGCCTTTTCCAGTTAGTTCAAGAGACTCAGACTAATGTTGGAGTTTTGCAAACACCATCTTATCCCTGTGTGTATGTGTACTGATCATCATAGAAACTGTCAGGTCTAAGCAATTTGGAATTTAACTTAGCCTCTTTTTTTCCATAATCAGGAAAATTAAACCTGATTGAGTCCCAGAAGAGGCTTCTGGAAAAGCCTAAAAGTTCTTGTACTTTTCAGACTTTTGTGTTAATGAAAACATTCTGATTCTCACTAGTACAAATGATCTCTAGGTGGATGGTGATTAATTCTGGGACAGGGTCATGAACACAGCCCTTGCTGGGTTGATGTAAGTAGTCCTTGGAAGACTGTGATGGTACAAAGATGGTAATTTGTATCTGTCTGTCTGTCTATCTATCTATCTATCTATCTATCTATCTATCTATCTATCATCTCTCTGTCTGTCTGTCTATCTAACTAGCTGTCTATCTACCTACCTTCTGGTCTGCCTGCCTGCCTGTCTATCTAGCTATTGAGATAGATAGATCTCTCTCTGAGATAGATAGCTGGCTGTTACCCAGGCTGAAGTGCAGTGGCGCGATCTTGGCTGACTGCAACCTCCGCCTCCTGGGTTCAAGCGATTCTCTTGCCTCAGCCTCCCCGAGTAGCTAGAACTACAGGCACAGACCACCACACCCGGCTAATTTTTTGTATTTTTAGTAGGGAAGGGGTTTCACCGTGTTAGCCAGATAGTCTCGATCTCCTGACCTTGTGATCTGCCTGCCTCAGCCTCCCAACGTGCTGGGATTACAGGCGTGAGCCACTGTGCCTGGCCGTATCTCTTTATTTTTTGAAACATGGATGTATCTATATATATATATATATAATTTTAAATTTTCCCTAGACTTGGAGCTTGTGTTTAATGCTTCATTAATAAGTGTTGATCCCTTTTTGGGTAAATCTTTCTGGGCAGATTAAGCAAAGAAAGAAAAACCCTGTCTATAGATATTTATGCATCATTTAGGCCTTTGAGGTGGAAAGTTAAGGGAGCCTTTAATTTGACTCTAAAAGATCCCCTAAACAGAGTGGCCATCCAGCAAATGTGTGTTAAAATAATGTTACATGAGTAAAGGAAGGGAGGAGGGCAGTAATGTCCTGAGCTGAAATGTGTCATTTGCTTCTTGGTTTCTTTCTGTAAAAAGTGTGTTCAGGCCAGATGTAATGGCTCAAGCCTGTAATCCTAGTATTTTGGGAGGCCAAGGCGGGCAGATCACTTGAGGTCAGGAGATTGAGACCAGCCTGGGCAATATGGTGAAACTCCGTCTCTACTGAAAATACAAAAAAATTAGCCGGGCGTAGTGGCACACGCCTGTAGTCCCATCTACTTGGGAGGGTGAGGCAAGAGAATCATTTGAACCCGAGAGGCAGAGGTTTCACTGAGCCTGGATTGCACCACTGTACTCCAGTCTCAAAAAAGAAAAAAAAAGTGTGTTGACCTCAAAGGTCCTGGTTGGCTCTAAATTTTGGAGAAATTCTTAAAGTTCAGACATTTAAAATTATCGGTAGAGTCAGGGCCCAAGGAATTTGCCTTTGTCCTTAGGAACGGCTCTGTATAACTTTTTCAGTTCCTCTTCACCTAATTGTTACTTCACAGTTTCCTGTCCTGTTGTTCCAGAGCATTCTTCCAAGCTGCCTTGGCAACTTGTAGTGACCCAGGAGGAACATCTTTGGCGTTAGGTCTGATTCAATTCTTTTCTTCTGGAACTATTGCTTGTAAATGTTCAATGTAGGTAAATTTTCTGAGCTTCAATTTTCTCATCTGTAAAATGGGGGCAGCAAAATACCTCAAACTGAGTTGTGAGGCTTCCATGAATGACATAAAGAAGTTGGCAGCATAACTAGCATACAGAAGGTCCTAAGTCAACTGAGCATGACCATCTTTCCTCTCCCTTCAGTTCAACAGCTCTGCAGTTTTCTGTTTTGAATGATTAAGACTTTAAAGTTTTTCTGTGTTTCTGTTATGAAAAAAAAATCACCACTCCCTCCCATCACCTGGAACTAAATGCACTTTTCCCTTAAAGTTGCGGGTCAGCATGAACAGTTTTCGGTGTATTCCTCAGGGCTTGTTTTTTCTTTTTCTTTTTCTTTTTTTTGAGTTGGAGTCTCACTCTGTCATCCTGGCTGGAGTGCAGTGACGTGATCTCAGCTCACTGCAACCTCCACCTCCCAGGTTCAAACGGTTCTCCCACCTCAGCATCCTGAGTAGCTGGGATTACAGGCATGCACCACCATGCCTGCCTAATTTTTATATTTTTGGCAGGGATGGGGTTTTTTTCCTGTAGGCCAGGCTGGTCTCAAACCCTAGACCTCAAGTGATCTGCTTGTCTCCACCTCCCAAAGTGCTGGGATTGCAAGTGTGAGCCACTGCGTCTGGCCATCCGGCTTGTTTCTGAGCCTTTTCTTTTTCTGTGTCCATTGCTGTTCCGCATCTTTATCTCAAGTTGCTGTTGGCTGGGTCTTTGCTCTCCATTCTGTTTTTGGAGTACCTGGTCGACCCTAAGGAAATTTTTGTTTTTCTGTTTCCACTTTTAGGAGAAAAGAGGCAGTTTCTCTCTCCAGTTGTCAGAGAAAACAGAGTTTGATTTGAAGATTTTCCTTCTTGCTGAATTGTTAAATAAGGAGCATTAAAACAAATTTTTTGGCCAGACGCAGTGGCTCACACCTGTAGTCCCAGCACTTTGGGAGGCTGAGGAGGGTGGATCACCTGAGGTCAGGAGTTTGAGACCAGCCTGACCAACATGGTGAAACCCCATCTCTACTAAAAATACAAAAATTAGCCTGGTGTGGTGGCGCATACCTGTAATCCCAGCTACTCAGGAGGCGGAGGCAGGAGAATCGCTTCAACCCGGGAGGCAGAGGTTGTAGTGAGCTGAGATCGTGCCACTGCACTCCAGCCTAGGCGACAGAGCAAGACTCAATTTAAAAAAGAAATAAAACCTTTTTGATGAAGGGCACAAATCATGGTGTGGAACTTGATGAATTTTTCCAAAGTGAACACACCATGTAATGGGGATGGTAATAAGCTGTTTCTTTCTTTCTTTCTTTTTTTTTTTTTTTGAGACAGAGCCTCACTCTGGAATTATAGGCATGAGCCACTGCGCCTGGCATGGTAGTAAGTTTAAGAAAAGTCTCTGATGTCCCAAGCTTTCCTAAGCCTTCTCACCCCTGTTATCCTTCAGGTGACCCACCCGTTGTGAGAAGCATTTCAGCCCCTGGTGCCCTCTGACCCACCATCTGCCGACTAGTTCTGTAGGGTCTGGTTGGCCTGCCCTGCTCTCTCGCCCCTTCCCCCAGATGGGATGCCTGGGGTTAGACAGACTGGCTCTTTGTTCCCAGTGCACCTGCATTTCAGTAGAAGGTAGGAAGAGAGACACAAGAGGCTGTATTTCCACTGTCCCTTAAACAGTCCCCCCTTGGGGCTAGTTGGAGGTGGGATACATAATGCAGAGAAGGTAATGTGGAAACACCGTGTGCCTGCTCCCTTTGTTTTCTGTCTCTGTTCAACTAAGTATTCAAACTACTAAGGCAATGCTGATATCAGAAGCTGGTATGAAAAAGCATGGTGCTTTTAATTAAGATGAAAATACTAGACTTTGACTTTCAAAAATGAAGAGTTGGCTTGGCCGGTGCAGTGGCGCATGCCTGTAATTGTAGTATTTTGGTAGGCCAAGGCAGGAGAATGGCTTGAGGCCAGAAGTTTGAGACCAGCCTGGGCAACATAGTGAGACCCCATCTCTACAAAAGTAAAAATATTAGCCAGGCATGGTGGTGCACACCTGTAGTCCCAGCAACTCAGGAGGCTGAGGTGAGAGGATCCCTTGAGGCCAGGAGTTTGAGTCTGCAGTGGGCTATTGTGCCAGCCTGGGCTTACAGAGTGAGAGCCTGTGAGCCTACCTTTTTTCTTTTTCTTTTCTTTTTTTTTTTTTTTTTGAGATAGGGTCTTACTCTATTGCCCAGACTGGAGTATAGTGGTGTGATTTTGGTTCTCTGCAGCCTCGACCTCCCAGGCTCAGGTGTTCGTCCTACCTCAGTTTGCTGAGTAGCTGGGACTACAGGTGTGCACCACCACACCTGGATAGCTTTTGTATTTTTTTTGTGAAGATGAAGTTTGCCATGTTGTCAAGGCTGGTCTTGAACTCCTGGGTTCAGGCAGTCTTCCCACCTTGGCTTCTTGAAATGCTGGGGTTACAGACGTGAGCCACTCTGCCTGAACCTGTTTCTTAAAAAGAAAAAAAAATGTTTTGGTCCCATGTGAAAGCTTTGATGACCAGAACTGTGCTTTCTTCCCCCTTCATCAGTAATCAGGCCCACCCCAGCCCTTTTCTCTGTCTTCCCCTGAGTCTGAGATGTAAGAAATTCCTTACGGTCTTGCACGGGACTTGTCTTAAAGACACAATTCTGATGGCCGCAGAGGGGACAGGGTGGCCTCCTGAGAAGTATGGGAAGGTTCTTTGCACTGAAATTTCCCAGAAGTTTGGATAGCTAAGTAACAGTTTTGAGAAGTGGGATATAGGCCCAGGGGTATCTAGGTTTTGTTGGACCTGATGCTCATACAATTTGGTGGGGAATGGGGTTCGGGGTGGGGGTGGTTGGTGGGGAGACTCTTAAAAAAAAAAGAATATGGCCAGGTGCGGTGTTTCACGCCTATAATCCTAGCACTTTGGAAGGCCAAGGTGGGTGGATTGCCTGAGCTCAGGAGTTTGAGACCAGCCTGGGGAACACAGTGAAACCCTATATCTACTAAAAATACAAAAAAATTGACCAAGCGTGGTGGTGTGTGCCTGTTATCGCAGCTACTCAGGAGGCTGAGACAGGAGAATCACCTGAACCCGGGATGCAGAGGTTGCAGTGAGCCGAGATCATGCCATTGCACTCCAGCCCTGAGTGACAGAGTGAGACTATGTCTCAAAAAAAAAAAGGAAAAAAAAAATGATACAAAAAGATCTTTTTTCTGTGACTTCTACCAGAACATTTGTTGTGAATGCATTGTTGGGGCCCTTCCAAGAACCTTGGGAGGGGCCCTGAAGCTTAAGATTTGTGAGCTTAATGTAACTTGTCTCTTCTTAAATAAGAGGCAGAATAAATCAGGGTGTGCCTGTGGCAAACTGCTTACTTCCTCTAAGCTTTATGCTCAGAAGCAAAAAGAGTTGGAAAAGTGTGTTACATTCAGAAGACCTGACATGTAGCTAGGAAGTGCCTAGGCATGGAAAATGGTTTATGCTGTTGAAACTCAACTATAGTTTATGCTGTTAAAACTTACACTTCAATTTGGCAAGAATCTGTACTGTAATTTGTTTTTAGGAAGTGACCTTTGACCAAAACCAATTAGCTTTGAATTTCTCGCCTAGGCTGTTATAAAGTTTTAGAGACATTTTCTGAGAAATTATATTAAATTTCCATATTAATTATGACCTTGAAGTATTCTTGTGTCGGAGAAGATGCACAATCTTCATTTCTTTGGCAATTACTTTCTCGTCTTTTCCCCACTCTCTGATGAGTCTTCATATCTGTTTCCCTATTCAGATAAATACTTCATCAATCAGGAACTGGAATAATCTCATTACCTATGGGAATTCTTCCGTGTGGCTCAGGCCTGTAATGGAGCTGTTAGGGTAGCCATTATCATTGAAAGCACCACTTAGTGACCAGATGGCCTCATTGGAAGCAACTTGCAGAATGTCAGGGAAGAAGACATTTAATGAGGCCTAATGGCCTAACACAGGCTGAGTAGGCAAGAGTGGAATCCTGGTTTTGGTGATGGTGGTGCTTTGTTTTATCTTCAGCAATAGCACAATTCTGGGTTTTTTTTTTTGAGATGGAGTCTCGCTTTGTTGCCAAGGTTGGAGTGCAGTGGCGCCATCTTGGCTCACTGCAACCTCCACCTCCCAGGTTCATGTGATTCTCATGCCTCAGCCTCCCGAGTAGCTGGGACTACAAGTGTGCGCCACCACACCCAGCCAATTTTTGTATATTTAGTGGAGAATGGGTTTCACCATGTCAGCGAGGCTGGTCTCAAACTCCTGGCCTCAGGTGATGCACCTGCCTTGGCCTCCCAAAGTGCTGAGATTATAGGTGTGAACCACTGTGCCCAACCAAGAGCACAATTCTTTGTTTTAGTAGGAAAAATTGAGCCTTTGGAAGTAAAAGAACAGGTCTTCATGTCGTGAAGATGATGGCAAAAGTCAAAGAATGATTGTCATTCTTTTGAAGCAGGAAAAGGCCAGGAAACAAACCTCTTGAACACCGAACTGGGAAGGAAGGGGTGATTTATTCGGTTGGGAGCAAGGTGGCATAGCTGCCTAGCAGCCAAGCTCCAGCTCACAGATAAAGTCCCTGCCCTTTTAGAGGCTTACAACTCTAGAATGTACATGTGAAAGAGTCTTGGGCTCATGACTCTAGAAATTACATGTGAAAGGGTCTTGGGCTTACAGCTCTAGAATGTACATGTGAAAGGGTCTTGGGTTTACAGCTCTAGAATTTACATGTGAAAGGATCTTGGGCTTACAACTCTAGAATATACATGTGAAAGGGTCTTGGGCCATGGAGTAGGTGTGGGGTACAGTGACTTAGGTGGGGGTTCGATCTTGTTTAAATAAAAACAGTGCTTCTGGAAGGATTCCTCCATATCATGCCTTCCATCTATAGGAGGGTGATTAAGGTAGCGTCCAGGCTGCCAGCCTTTACTTCTCCTATTGAAATGCAGTGTGGAAGTCAAGGCGGGGATGGTCTTAGATGCTTAAGGGTGATTAAGGGTCTCCTCCCTCACTTTCCCATAGCAGAATTCATTAGAATGAGGGAACCAGGTGCTTGTAATGCCTGATGGAGTGAGGGCAGCCACCACTCAGGGTTTTCGGCTCAGGCAAGTTCTGTATTTTTTTTGGATATACATTTCAGTGTCCACACTGCCCATTGTTCTAATGCCACTGGGGCTCTTGGGTATGCTTGCCAAAACATTGGCTTCTTGGACAAAGCCAGAGTTTGTATCCTAAAGTAAAGGTGAAAAAGAAGTCTCTAAACCCATTAAGCTCCATTACCATTCAAGCAGGGTTTTTATATAGTTTCTGACCACTTGATTTATAGAAAATGATTGAAATTTTTTTGGGTTTTTTTCCCCAGGGGTTAAGGGAAAACTTTGTAAAACTTGTTCATGTTTGTGGTGAATTGAAGGCTCCTCTGCTCATTTTAGTCCTTGGAGAAATGAGATTAAATGGGGGTTCAGACTGTGTTTTTCTAAGTGTGGCAGTCATTTCCATGGGTTTGAATTTTGCCAAATTATTTTTGGCTGGCTCCATACTCCCTCCAAAGAAAAAGGGTGTGGTGGAAAAAGAAATATTGAGAACAAGTAAAACAAGGAGGAATTCTGTGTTGCTCTGAATTTCTGATTTTGATCAGCGAAAGAAGAAGGAATTAAAAAGAGAAGAAAGCCTTATAAAACATAGTTGTCATGTTCATATCACAGCTTTGATTTGATCATAGCTGTTTACAGACAGATGCCTAAAATTCATGAACTTTATTGCCATGAATACTTGGTAGATAAATACTCTTTAGCCCTAAGCTCTTAAAACACTTTAGTTAAAATATGAAGAATAAGATTTGTTTTACAATGAGCTTCTCCATAGGTTTTCCCTCTTTGTCTGAGGCGTTCACGTTGCCAGTGCGATGTAGACCCAATTAGGTCAGTTTGGAAATTTTTATTTTTAGCATGAGAGGAAAATAGGTGGTGTGCTGGCACCCACTTGCTTTCAGATAAATTAACAAATAGCCTTAGTTGAAAGAGTTTTGTACTGGAATCTGTTCCCTCACTCTGGCAGGCTGGCCCAAAGCCAGTGTTACAGTTTTACTTTACTTCCTGCCCTCCAACCAGACTTTTTTTTTTTTTTTTAAATCTTTGAGTGTTTGATGTTCTTTATGGGAGAAGAAGCCTTTTTCTGTGGCCTCCTGGCTGGTGTGCCCAGGTCCTGTTGTACGTGTTGTAGACTATTGCACTGGGTCTCTTTCCAGCGGCTGCCCCAGTCATTTTGTTCTCCACCCTGCCACCCGTCCTCCAGGGCTTTGTGTGTTTGGCCTATGCAACTTCCAAACCCCATCCCTTAGTTTAAATTGCAAGCAGGGGCTGGGCGTGGTGGCTCACGCCTCTAATCTAATCCCAACACTTTGGGAGGCTGAGGTGGGTGGATCACCTGAGCTCAGACGTTTGAGACCAGCTTGGACAACATGGTGAAACCTCGTCTCTCCTAAAAATACAAAAATTAGCCAGCCATGGTGGTGCACACCTGTAGTCCCAGCTACACAGGAGGCTGAGGCAGGAGAATTGCTTGAACCAAGGAGGCGGAGGTTGCCATGAGCTGGGATCGCGCCACTGCAGTCCAGCCTGGGTGACAGAGCGAGACTCCATCTCAAATAAATAAGTAGCAAGTAGGATCCATTGGTCAATCCATTCTGTCAGGGAACTTAAGGAGGTGAAAATTGTATATATTTTATGGTGTACAATGTACTGTTTATACACACACACACACACACACACATTGTGGAATGGCTAAATCAAGCTATATAATATATGCATTACCTCAAATACTTATTTTTTTTGTGGTAAGAACACTTAAAATCTACTTTCTTAGCATTTTCAAGTATACAAGACATTGTTAGTAACTACAGTTTCCATGTTGTACAATAGAGTTCTTGAACTTTTTTTTTTTTTGAGAAAGGGTCTTGTTCTGTCACCCAGGCTGGAGTTCAGTGCTGTGATCTTGGCTCCCTGCAGCCTCCACCTACTAGGCTTAAGCGATTCTCCTGCCTCAGCCTCCTGAATAGCTGGGATTCCAGGCACACACCACCACGCCTGACTAATTTTTGTATTTTTAGTAAAGATGGGGGTTTCACTATGTTGGCCAGGCTGGTCTTGAACTCCTGACCTCAAGTGATCCACCTGCCTCAGCTTCCCAAAGTGCTGAGATTACAGGTGTGAGCCACCTTGCCTGGCTGGAATTTTCTATTCTTTGAGCAACATCTCCTCCATCTTCCCACCCTCCAGCCTCCCTCAGTTACTTTATTTATAGAATTGTAATAGTAATCATCATGATAATTACTTTTTATGATCACCTGCTGGGTGCCAGTTGCTGTTTTCAGGCTCTTCGTTTGCCTAATTTTATTTACACCTCATGACACTGTAAGGGATGCATTACGACCTCTGTGATGCAGGTGAGGAAGCTGAGATTCCAAAAGGTTAGGAAACTTACTCAGAGTCACATAGAAAGAGGCTGGAAGTGGATTTCAGTCAGATTCTGCTGAGTGTGCACTCACCTGCTGCCCTCTGTGCCTTCCACAGAGCCACAGGGCTTTTAGAGATATCTCGTCCAGCAGCTCTCAGTGCTGGCTACGCATGAGAATCCTCGGTGGAGTTTAAAACAAAGATGCCCTTGGTCTCCTTCTGGGCCAGTTAATCAATCTCTAGAGGGGCAGGGCATGGTGGCTCACACCTGTAATGCCAGCACTTTGGGAGGCTGAGGTAGGAGGGTTACTTGAGTCCAGGAGTTCGAGACCAGCCTGGGCAACCTCAAGAGTCCCTGTCTCTACCAGAAAAAAAAACAAAACAAACTTAGCCAGGCATGGTGGTGCATGCCTGTAGTGCTATCTACTCAAGAGGCTGAGGCAGGAGGATTGCTTGAGCCCAGGAGTTTGAGGCTGCAGTAAGCAGTGATTGTGCCACTGTACTCCAGCCTGGGTGACAGACTGAGACATTGTCTCAAAAAATAAAAATAATCATAAAAAAAGAATCTCTAAGGCAAGGATCTAGGCCCTGTTATGTTTTAGGATCCACCCCGCCCCCGCCAACGGCCAGGTGATTCTGCCATGCACCCAGGGTGGTCTGGTCCCAATCTTTCAGTTTTCAGAAGAGTCTGAAGCCCATCAATTTCTTCTGCGTTAATCAGCTACTTAGTTACAAGCAGGGACTTGACCCTAGATTTTCTGACAGCTCCTTGGTCTCTTCTTATTCCTGACAATCAAGTTCAGGTACAGGATCTTCATCCAAGAGACTTCTTAACACAGAGTGTGCACGTGCCACTGGGTACCTGAGGGCCATGGCTTAGTTTTGAAGGTTGCAGAAAATCAGACAGTTGTAACACAATCTTGTGGATATTAGCCAAAACATGAATATGTTACAGTAAATGTGAAGCATGCCTTAGATTACATCCCTGTATATCTTCAAAAATATAGTAGCAGTTTGTATGACTCTTCCTGCTTGCTAGTTTGTTCACATCTCTGTCATCATCAACACAGCCGGGGAAAGCTTCACTGTTTTTCACAGAAGACAAATACAGGAGGTCACTCGTCCAGCCCAATCCCACAAGTTGTTCTTGGAGCCAAGACTAGAAGCCAGGTGTTCTCATTCATAGTTTGATTCTCTTGCCATGAGACCACACAGCTATCTTTGATTTCTAAGGCACGGTAGGCAGAGGCTGCAGGGAGCCGAGATCATAGCGCTGAACTCCAGCCTGGGTCACAGAGCAAGACCCTGTCTCAAAAAACAACAACAACAACAACAAAAAACCCAAAACCAAAAATCCAGAAAATTCCAATTAGTTGAGAGGAATAAGTTCAAGAGCTCTATTGTACAACATGGAAACTATAGTTACTAACAATGTGTTGTATACTTGAAAATGCTAAGAGAGTAGATTTTAAGTGTTCTTACTGCAAAAATATAAGTATTTGAGGTAATGCATATATTATGTAGCTTGATTTAGCCATTCTACTGTGTGTGTGTGTGTGTGGGTATGTATGTGTATAAATAGTACATGGTACACCATAAAATATATACAATTTTCACCTCCTTAAGTTCCCTGACAGAATGGATTGACCAATGGATCCTGGAGCCAAGACTAGAAGCCAGGTGTTCACATTCATAGTTTGGTTCTCTTGCCATGAGACCACACAACTATCTTTGATTTCTAAGGCACGTGATAGGACCATACTACAGAGTCCTTTTAGGTGTGGAGAGGACCATTGAGGATGCTGCATTCATACAACTGGACTGTTTTTTATTCATTTAGCCGAACCCTGTCTGAACATCTTTGGTCAGCTAGGGAAACTTTCTTCATATAGTTTTTCTTCTCTTCCCATTATTATCTTAGTTAGCTGCTTTTGAAACTCATCTTGTGGCTGGGTGCGGTGGCTCATGCCTGTAATCCCAGCACTTTGGGAGGCCGTGGCGGGCGGATCACAAGGTCAGGAGTTTGAACCAGCCTGGCCAATATGGTGAAACCCTGTCTCTACTAAAAATAAGGAAATTAGCCAAGTGTGGTGGCAGGTGCCTATAATCCCAGCTACTCGGGAGGCTGAGGCAGAATTGCTTGAACCCGGGAGGCGAAGGTTGCAGTGAGCTGAGATCGCACCACTGCACACCACCCTGGGTAACGGAGCAAGACTGTGTCCTGGCGGGGTGGGGGAGAAGCTCATCATTTTGTACCTCCGAATATATTATCTTTCTCTATTAACTTTGTGTTTTGCTCTCTGTTTTTCAGTGTTATTTTTCAGATCACAGCTTTGGTATTTAGCATGGTGCATTTTATATCTCTGATCCATTGGTACTTGTTTTAAGCAATCATTTTAAATTTATTTTTTTGTCTTATATTGAAAGCCCTTTTTCTATGCTATTTTCTTCAAAACAGCTTGGTCTTGCTTTATAGACACACTATTCTCAAGTCTTTCTTAAAATACTTACTGGAATTTTTTTCCTTTAAGTTGTCTTTGGTTCCATCAATTGTTTCCTTTGTTCTGTTTGTTCATTTTGGTCATTTTCTTTCATCTTCTGGGGTGTTCCTCAAATAAGTTGTGATTTTAGGTGGTTGGTCTGTTTTAATGAATTAAGAATTCCATAGATAAACTGGGAGGGTTCCCTTTGGTCATCTCCGTAGTTGTAGGGCTGTGTGAGTGGCAGGCAGACCCTCCCTGCCTCTGCAGTGGTTGAAGACAGGGGATGGTGCCACAAGTGCTTTTGCCCCTGTGGGGAGCCGCCCATTGCGTGGAGGCTCAGAACTACCCTTAATGCTTCTCCAGCTCCTTTACTTAGATTGTTTTCTTGGGCACAGTGCCCATTTTTTTAAGCCATAGCCAGTGGGCACAACCCACTGCTGTGGTGCCCAGCTTTAAGCGTTCTGTTTTAATGAGGAAGAGGAGGGGCGGGCCGGAGGTAGCAGGGGAGGGCATTGCAGGGCTCCCTGTCCATCACCCTGTGATTGCCCCACTACCTGCTCCCACGTCCTTGCTTTTGACTCCCAAGTTTGGCACCAACACTCCTGTGGAAGAAGGCCTCTCACCTCCCAGGGTTTGGGCTGTGGTTTTCCCTGTCTTATCTTTGCTGTTGATACGATTTTATTTGCCTCCTCTTTTCTAGGATTTCCTCAAACTTTCTGGTTCACTGCTGGCTTCTCTTCCTGTTTCCAGCGCTGCTGTTTGTTTTAGTTTCTTTCTTTATAAGATCATTGTTTTTCCTGTAATTTTATGGCTAGGCTGGGAAGAAGGGCACTCTTTGCTCTTTTTTTTTTTTTTTGAGATGGAGTCTCACTCTATCACTCAGGTGGAGTGCAGTGGTACAATCTTGGCTCACTGTAGCCTCCACTTCCTAGGTTCAAGCAATTCTCCTGCCTCAGCCTCCCAAGTAGCTAGGACTACAGGCATGTGCCACCATGCCCAGCTAATTTTTGTATATTTAGTAGAGATGGGATTTCACCATGTTGGCCAGACTGGTCTCGAACTCCTGACCTCAAGTGATCCGCCTGCCTTGGCTTCCCAAAGTGCTGAGATTACAGATGTGAGCCACCATGCCCTGCCTCAGTCCACTCTTTGAAAGGGAACACGACCTCAATTTAAACATAAACCAGAGGCTGTGTTTTGATTCAAACTTCCAATGTGTATGCAGAAGTGGGATGGGGCCTTTTATCATGTGACCTTCAGAAACTCTTGCCACAGAGCGTGGTGAGAGCCATTGCTGCTTGTCACCTTCCTGGGTGAGAGGGTTCAATGATAGTGGCCTCCGTGGAGGCCAAGGAGGGAGTGTGTTTTCACAGAAGGCTGGTTCTGCAGTTTGTTCATACCTAGACTTTATCGAAGTCTTAAAATAAAATTAGATGATGGAATTTGGCACTGTTTAGTCTCTGTTTTCCTAATTTTTGCCCACTGAGTTGCCAAGCTTGCTCATTACCAATGGGTCATTAGTGCTGTAGTAGTTGTGTGACTTGGCTGGTGCTGAAAGTTGGTCTGAAGCTCCTTGCAGCAAAGTCTCGTCATGTTTGTTGCAATAACAAATGTACCTTATTCTGAAGATATATTTTACCAGCCTGTCCTAACCACCCCCCTCACCCCCCTCCCACCCCGGTTCATAATTGGTTCACTTATCAAAATGGTTCTAATTTGAAATAATAACCATCCTTAATTAAGAAAAACTTAGTGTAAATGGCTAGTTAGAAAGGAAAATAGGGTAGTTGACTTCAGGGCAAGCAAGATACTTTCATTTACAACTTTCGTTTTAATTACAAAAGTATCTTTTTTTTTTTTTTTTTAGAAAAGGAATGTGGTAGTTCTAGGCAACAATGTGTCAGTGAGTGAGTGTCCTGGGTGAGCCCTTCTGCTTTTACAGTGGTGTCTTTTTTTAAATGTACAACTTCGTTCTTATTTGAGTTAGTGCAGGCATCTCTTATGTTCCTTACCCAGAGATGTCCCTTCTAGTCAATCTTGCTGCCTGGACCTGTTCCTTAGAGTCACCCATCTCTCTCGGGCATTGTTTTATTCATTGAGCTATCTAATCACCATAGTTGTTCTCAAGATGTAACAGAATTTTATCAGTCTCTGCTCCCTTCATTGCTTTTCTTCTTCTCCTTCTTCTTCTTCTTCTTTTTTTTTTTTTTTTGAGTTGGAGTTTCACTCTTGTTGCCCAGGCTGGAGTGCAGTGGCGAGATCTAGGCTCACTGCAACCTCCGCCTCCCAATTCAAGCGATTCTCCTGCCTCAGCCTCCAGAGTAGCTGGGATTATAGGCATGCGTCACCATGCTCGGCTAATTTTGTATTTTTAGTAGAGACGGGGTTTCTCCATGTTGGTCAGGCTGGTCTCAAACTGCCAACCTCAGGTGATCTACCCGCCTCAACCCCAGGTGATCTACCCGCCTCAGCCTCCCAAAGTGCTGGGATTACAGGCATGAGTCACCGCGCCCGGCCCGTTTCTTTTTCTGCATCCTGAGTTAAATAATCAAGTGTTTGACACAGAGCAAAGGGAATGGAAAAAAAGTGGCCCTGACTCATCGTGGGCCTGGGGCGAAGCGAAGCTGGTTTTTTGGTTCAGATTGAGGACAAGCTGGGAAGTAGAGGAAGGTTTGACATGGCAAGTCTAGGAGGGTGGGTGGAAAGCAAACGTGGACACGGAAGCACTTGGTCTCCGGTGGCAAATAAGAAGAACGGAGATAGTGGGTCTCAGAGGCCAAGTCTGGAAGGCATGCTGCGCAACGCAAAGGGAGAGCCTTGCGCGGAGCTTGGGCCCTGGAGCAGAGCTTGCTTACTCCCGTCCGTCGGTGCCAGCGATTTGAGTGCACGGGACGTGCTGGCCGCAGTGACGGGCCCAATACATTTGCTGCTTTGAATCTTTTCAACACTTCAGGCTAGGTTTCATTCTTCCCATTTATTTTCCTTATAGAAAGAAAGAATCTTAGTAACTTGCGCAAGGGTAAAAAAAGCACTGTTGATAATGAGTAGCCAGGACGGAGCCCCAGATCTACCTGGTTCCAGAAAACCTTCATTCTTTCTCCTAAGCCATTGTGTTTCCTGTAAGTCTACTTGCAAGATATTTTCGGCCTAAAATGCCCTCTTGTCTGGCTATGGCTGTTTTTGTAAAAAATGATTTCTGAAATCTCCCCTCGTTTAAAGACCTTAGCAAAGGTTTAAAATGAGATGGCAACTTCCCCTAGCCTGTTCTGTTTAGACGTGTAGCTCCCGAAACTCACCTAGCAGTTACCACCATGGAAAGTCGATTTCCTTTTTCACTTGTTACCTGTGGTCTCTGTGGGAAGGAAGGAGAGGTGGCTGGGAAGAGAAGAGAAGGGCAGTGGGAGAAGAGTGTGTTAACTATGTAGTACTAAGATGTAAGACAAAAATGCAGAATCTAATGAAACCACTCAAAGAGTTGTCTACTGTGATTTTACTTTTACTTGTACCATTAATGTAATATCAATGATTTATTTATATTTTAGGTGGCAAATGTTAACAAAAAATTTGAAATTATATACAAGTTACTTAATATATTAATGAGTTATAGGCAGAACTCTTTGATATTCTGATTATCTCTTGATTAGGCTTGGTAAACTCTGAATAATCAACGAATTAAGAAATTGATAGGCTGGGCTAGGTGCAGTGGCTCATGCCTGCAATCCTTTGAGAGGCCAAGGCTAGCAGATCATTTGAGGTCAGGAGTTTGAGACCAGCCTGGCTAACATGGTGAAGCACCATATCTACTAAAAGTACAAAAGTTAGCCAGTTGTGGTGATGCATGCCTGTAATCCCAGCTACTCAGGAGGCTGAGGCAGGAGAATCGCTTGAACCCAGGAGGTGGAGGTTGCAGTGAGCTGAGATTGTGCCAGTGCACTCCAGCCTGGGGGACAAGAGCAAAACTCCATCACACACACACACACACACACACACACACACACACACACACACAAGAAAAAAGAAAGAAATTGATACCCTGATATGCAACACGGGAAAATCTCTTTTCTCTGCGATATGATTAGCCATACGTTTTATGGTAGAAGTAAATCTTAGGGTAATATTCTGTAAGTTCCATAAATTCCAGGACCATGTTTGTTTTGTTGACTGCTGTTAATTTAGAATCTAGGAGAATTGCATTATTAACGAGGATTTGTTGAATGAATGTGTCTGAATAAATCACATTTGTAAGAGCAACAAATATACATGCAGGGTATATCTTAGTATTATTGCAGGTTCATTCCAGTCTTTTGTACCTATTATGATATAATAGGATAAAAATGGATTATTATTATTATTATGACTTTGAGCATCCAAAGTACTGAAACATTAAGGAAATATTATTAATATTTAGACAGAACATCAAGATATTACAGTAAAGTACATGTTTGGAGAGAGAGCACAGGAGGAAGGGAGCAGATAGGTAAGATGGTGGCATGTGGAGGAATTGGATTTCTGGACAAAGGGGTATGTGGGAGCTCTTTAAGCTATTCTTGCAACCTGTTTTCTGCTTTTGTCTTGTCATATTGCTCAGGCTGCTCTCCAACTCTTGATCTCAAGCGATCCTCCTGCTTTGGGGTCCGGAAGTCTTGGGATTATAGGCGTGAGCCACCATTCCTGGCCTGTTCTTGCAACTTTTTTGTTTGTTTTGAGACAGTTTTGCTCTTGTTGCCTAGGCTGGAGTGCAATGGTGGGATCTCAGCTTACTGCTACCTCTGCCTCCCAGGTTCAAGCGATTCTCCTGCCTCCACTTCCCAAGTTACTGGGATTACAGGTGCCCACCACCACACCCAGCTAATTTTTGTATGTTTAGTAGAGATGGGGTTTTGCCTTACTGGCCAGGCTGGTCTCAAACTCCTGACCTCAGGTGATCCACCCGCCTCAGCCTCCCAAAATGCTGGGATTACAGGCATGAGCCACTGAGCCCGGCTTTTTTTTTTTTTTTTTTAAAAGATGGAGTCTCACCCTGTCACCCAGGCTGAAGTACAGTGGCATAATCTCAGCTCACTCAACCTCCCCTTCCTGGGTTCAAGCAATTCTCCTGTCAGCCTCCCAAGTAGCTGGGATTACAGGTGTGCACCACCATGCGCAGCTAATTTTTGTATTTTTAATAGAGACAGGGTTTTGCCATGTTGTCCAGATTGGTCTTGAACTCCTGACCTCAAGTGATCTGCCTGCCCCAGCCTCCCAAAGTGCTGGGATTACAGGAGTGAGCCACCGCACCTGGCCTTGTCTTGATTGTGATTTGTCATCCATGTTTATCTGCTGTGCAGGTTACACTGGTACAAATGGCCTCGCCTGCTGGAGGTTCACACTTTTTATTGTCACCATTAAAATACTGTTGGGACCAGGTGTGGTGGCTCACGCCTGTTATCCCAGCACTTTGTGAGGCCGAGGCAGGCGGGTCACCTGACATCAGGAGTTCGAGACCAGCCTGGCCAACATGGTGAAACCCCATCTCTACTAAAAATACAAAATCTAGCCAGGCATGGTGGCAGGCACCTGTAGTTTTAGCTACTCAGGAGGCTGAGGCAGGAGAATTGTTTGAACCTGAGAGGCGGAAGTTGCAGTGAGCTGAGATGACACCACTGCATTCCAGTGTGGGTGACAGAGGAAGACTCTGCATCTCAGAAACAAAATAAAACAAAACCCACTGTAGGTCTCTGTGAGCTTGGTTTTGTGCACCCCCTGAGAGGCACTCATACTCTGCACTGATGTCATTTGTCCTCTAATCCTTCTCATCTTCCAGGTGACAGCCATGCTCTGGTTGGTGGGGAATTCACTAGGAAGATTGCATCCAGGGAAGCCTCTTTGGTGAAAGCTGCTTTTTAAAGCAATTACTGTCTTTTGGCAGCAAGTAATACTCAGCGACAATCTCAGATATAGAAGTTAGGTGAGAGAGGGAGAAGGAAATTAGTATGTGAGAAAGAAGAAAAGGAGGGAAATTGTTTGGTAGAGGCATGCCATGAGTATATACAGGTATAAAAGGGATTTCTATTCTGTAGAAGTACAGAGTTTTAAAAACTATAATAATCGAATTGTGACATCAAGGATCTGCTGTGATATTGATCAATAAAGTACTTAAGGTTGTGTCTGTTTGTTGTAAAGTGTCATTTTGAAATGTTCCAGGAGAGCACAGAGTATTTGTTTGTGTTTTTATGACATTGGTAAAAGAGAAGGTAGGGACGCACAGTCTATGATTGAATTATGGACACTGGGTTAATTTCTGGGGTTGACATACATATTGAGGAAATGATATGGAATGTTATTTTTTCTAGTTTGTGTGTGTGATGGATGAGAACATGCTCTGGCTGCAGGAAGCCCTGGGACATGATTTTTGGCCATGGAATTATGATCTGGAGCCATTTCCTTCACTTGGGGAGTCATTGTTTGGGTGTGTTTTGTGTTACAAGAGATTTGTCTGGATCACTGTTCGTTGCAGAACGTAATTCATTAAAACAAGAAGTGTGTGTGTCTTTCTGGGCCATGTATATTTCTAAGCGTTTGTCTTATTCCTTTTGTGGCACTTGCTGAAATCAAAGAATAACAGCAGTTTAAAGATTCCAGCGTCCTCTCACATGACATAAATATGATCATGTTTCTGCACAAAAGTTTCCCAAAGAAGACTACTAAGGACATGCTGATTACTTGTGAAGTCCTTCAGGAATCTGTTTCAGAAAGCAAAGTCATAGAAAATTGAATAACTATATTTTATTATGTTATGTCTTCAGTCACTAAAACAAAAGCATTAAAATACTGACTTCCTGGTATAAGTTTGGGGGTTTGTCTTTGGAAACAGGAAATGGCTTTAGGTTTCATACATGAGATTTTTGTCCCCGTGCTTCTTTAATGCACGCATTTAAACTGTAAAGATCTTTTCTATAAGGAGACAAAAATTTGTGGGTGTTAATGAATGAACATATTAGAGAGAAGAGAGAAATGTTTGATAACAAGTTGGGCATCAGGGCAGGTGTGGTGACGTACGTCTGTAATCCCAATGCTTTGGGAGGCCAAAGTGGGAGGATTGCTTGAGATCAGCCTGGGCAACACAGCAAGACCTTGGTATCTCCTAAAAATGGGAAACAAATTTTTAGGCATCGTGGTGCATGCCTGTATCCTCGCTCCTGGGGAGTCTGAGGTGGGAGGATCCCTGGAGCCCAGGAGTTTGAGGCTGCATTGAGATGTGCTCACGGCACTGCGCTCCAGCCTGGGTGACAGAGGGAGACACCCTGACTCAAAAAAAGAAAACAACAACAACAAAAAAGTTGATCATCTATGGCCAGAAAAATCTATTCAGAATTAATCATGTTCTTCCAGAGTGTTTCTACTTTATACATAGTTTATTAAAACTACCTTTTAATTATTTTTTTCTGTATGCTCTATGATGTTGTCTAATTGGTTCTAATGGATCTCCTTACTGTTCTTCTCTTTTTTTTTTTTTTTGAGATGGAGTCTCGCTCTGTCATCCTGTCATCTAGGCCAGAGTGCAATGGTGCAATCTTGACTCACTGTAACCTCCACCTCCTGGGTTCCAGCGATTCTTCTGTCTGTCTCAGCCTCCCAAGTAGTTGGGACTATAGGCGCGTGCCACCACGTCTGGCTAATTTTTGTATTTTTAGTAGAGACTGGGTTTCGCCATGTTGACGAGGCTAGTCATGAACTCCTGACCTCAAGTGATTGCCTGCCTTTGCCTGCCAAAGTGCTGGGATTACAGGCATGAGCCACTGCGCTTGGCCTTTATTGTTCTTCTTGTGCGTCCTGGGAATTCAGAGATTTTTTTGCTCACACCTGCTTGTTTCCTGTATCTGAGTCTTGCTCTTTTGCAGTTTTTTTTGCACTCTGACCAATGACAGTATAATTCATTTATCTCTCAACCAACTTATTCTTTTTTTTCTTTTTTTGAGATGGAATCTTGCTCTGTTGACCAGGCTGGAGTGCAGTGGTGCAACCTCCACTCACTGCAACCTCCGCCTCCCGGGTTCAAGCGATTCTCTTGCTTCAGCCTCCCGAGTAGCTGGGACTACAGGCATGTGCCACCACGCCTGGCTACTTTTTTTTTTTTTGGTTGGGACAGGTTTCACCGTGTTAGCCAGGGTGGTCTCAATCTCCTGACCTCTTGATCCGCACGCCTTGGCCTCCCAAAGTGCTGGGATTACAGGCGTGAACCACCACACCCAGCCCAACTTAATCTTTTAACAAATTTTTATTGTAGAATGATTTTAGATTAACAGAATTATTGAAAAAAAAGTGCAAACAGTTTCTGCATAATCCATATCCAGCTTCCCCCATTATTAACATTTTATATTATTATAGTATATTCATTACAATAAATGAACCAATGTTGATACCTTATTATTAACTATTGTTAACCCATATTCGATTCTCATTTCCTCTGTTTGTCCCTAATGTCCTTTTTCTGTTCCAAGAGCCCATCCAGCATACCATATGACATGTAGTCATCATGTCTCCTTTGCCTCCTCTTAGTTGTGACAGTTTCTCAGACTTTTCCTTGTTTTTGATGACTTTGACAGTTTTGAGGAATGTTAGTCAGATATTTTGTGAGTAGAATTTTCCTCAGTTTTCTTTTCTTTTTCTTTTTGTTTTTTTGAGACAGGGTTTTGCTTTGTCATCCAGACTGGAGTGCAGCGACGTGATCTCGGCTCACTGCAACCTCTGTCTCCCAGGTTCAAACAACCCTCCCACCTCGGCCTCCCAAGCCACCTGAGTAGCTGGGACTATGTGTGCATGCCACCATGCCCAGATAATTTTTTTTAAATTAGAATTAGGTTTCACTAGGTTTCTCAGGCTGGTTTTGATCTCCCTGGCTTAAGTGATTTGCCCACCTTAGCCTCCCAAAGTTTTGGGATTACAGGCATGAGCCACTGCACCTGGTCACCTCAATCTCCTGACTAAACTGAGCTAATACGTCTTTGAGAAGACCACAGAGGTAAAGTGCCATTGTTGTCACGTGATATCAGAGGGACATACTATCAATATGATTTGTCTCTGTTGATGTTAGTCTTGATCATTTCATTTAAGGTAGTATTTGTCACAATTTTCTACTATAAAGCTACTCTTTTTCTCTTTCTTTCCATAATGTACTCTTTTTTTTTTTTTGGGACAGAGTGTCACTCTGTTGTCCAGGCTGGAGTGCAGTGGCACCATCTTGCTCACTGCAACCTCTGCTTCCCAGGTTCAAGCGATTCTTCTGCCTCACCCTCCTGAGTAACTGTGATTACAGGTGCATGCCACCATGCCCAGCTAACTTTTGCATTTTTAGTAGAGATGGAGTTTCACCATGTTGGTCAGGCTGGTCTGGAATTCCTGGTCTCAAGTGATCCAACTGCCTTGGCCTCCCAAAATGTTAGGATTATAGGCATGTGCCACCTTGCCTGGCCCCATAATGTACTCTTTGGAAGAAAGTCACTCTGCAGAGTCCACATAAGTTATCTATAATTTGACATGGAGAGTGTAAGTTCTGCATTTACTTACCTACTCAATCCTTTATTTCAGGATGGGTTCCTGGGTATTTATTTTATACTTTAGGTTATAATCTAATACTACTTTTGCTCAAATTGTTCCTGTTTTGACCATTGGCACTCTTTCAGGTGACTCTTGAATTTCTTTGGCATACCCCTATTGTTGTGGTTTTTCCTGCCCCACTGACAAAATAAGCCGTTTCCCCAAGGATCCCTGGTTCCTTGGTGTTAGAATGCTCTTAGACACCAAGATCTGTGTGCAAGGTGTAATCATTGCTACTGGGATGTTGGTATTTCTGTATACGTATATTTTAATGTGTATTTCCTGTTCTTCTCATGAGATGTGTGAGTCTTAAGTTGCTTCATCCCAGATCAATTAAAGCAGAATTTCAGAGAATGGGATTGGGTATTAGTAGATGGTTAGTTTCCCAGGTGATTTTAACATGCAACCAGAGAAGCAATTCCAGCCTGTAAAATCCTTGAGGGTAAAGGGAAGTAAATATTGGATAAAAGTTTGTTAGTGTTTGTCTTAATAATTAATGAATTAATTCGGCAAACATTTTCTGAGTCCCCGTCACTTGCCAGGTGCTATACAAAGCACTGAAATAAAAGAGCCCTTGACATTAATAAAAATGAAGAGAGTAACAGTCATTATCTCTTTTGAAAACATACTATATGTATGCACTGAGCTAATTATTTTATGTAACAGTATTTCATTAAATCCTCAAACAACTCTGTACCTTAAGTCTATTTCGCCAGTGAGAAAATTGAGGCTCTGAAAGATTTAAGTAACTTACCTATGATTACTAAGTCTTAGAGCTGGGATTTGAACTCACATCCGTGAGTCTCCAAAGCTTATGATGATCATTACCCATTGTACTATCTTTCTCAGGGGTCTCAATAGATAATTATGTTAGAATGAGATACATTTTGTTCTAGAAGGCCCTGTAGGGTGATAGTTTGGAATATACAATACAATACTGAGTGCTAAGTGCTGTTATAGTAGGACAGAGGAATGCTATCTAACATAAACTCATAAACTGGAGAGGGTGATCATGGATGGCTTCCCAGAGGAGAAGACATCTGCCCTGTAATTGGAAAGATTATTGGGAATTAACTATGTAACATGGAAAGGGAGAAGATGTTTCAGGCATCAATGCTAGGAAATTGACATTGATAAAATAATATTAACTAAAATATAGATTATTTGGACTTTCCCTAGTTTTTCCACTAATGTATGTTTTCTGTTCTGAGATTCAGTCTGTGATTCTACATTGCATTTGGCTGGATTTCCTTAGTATCTTCCTGTGACCATTTCTTGGTTTTTCTTTGTTTTTCACGACCTTGACACTTTTGATGAGTAATGATTGGGAATTTAGTGGAATGTCCCTTTGTGTGTGTGTGTGTGTGTGTGTGTGTGTGTGTGTGTGTGTGTGTGTGTGTTTTGAGATGGAGTCTTGCTCTGTTGCCCAGGATGGAGTGCAGTGGTGCTATCTTGGCTCACTGCAATCTCTGCATCCCAGGTTCAAGTGATTCTTCTACCTCAGCCACCCAAGTAGCTGGGATTATATGCATGTGCCACCACACCCAGCTATTTTTTGTATTTTTAGCAGAGATGGGGTTTCACCATGTTGGCCAGGCTGGTCTCGAACTCCTGACCTCCACCCACCTTGGCCTCCCAAAGTGTTGGGATTACAGACGTCAGCCACCAAACCTGGTCTCTATTTGTGTTTGATGTTTTATCAGATTAAATTAAGGTTATGGAGTTTGGACAGAATATCATGAAGGTGATAAGCCCCTCTCCTTGCATATGGTAGGGGCACATGATGTTAACACGACTTACTACTGGTGACATTAACCTCGATCAGTTGGTTAGTGTGATGTCAGTCTGCTTGGTGTCAGCCACAGTCAGGTTGCTATTTTTTGCTTTCTCTATTCATTAGAAGCAAGTTGCCAATTACAGCCCACACTAAACGGAAGAATATTTAGCTCCAATTTCTGGAGGGAGCAGTATGAAATAATTTCTGGTTATATCTGAAAACTAACATAGTGTCTAGCACATTTTGGGCAATATACAGATGTAGTGCATTGTAAATATCTTGTTTCTCCCTAAAGTTTCACCTGCTGCCGACTGCCTTTATCAGTCACTAGGCTATGGCAATTATGGCTGTGTTGTTCTAATGATGACTTTCTCTTTTGTCCATTCCTTCTATTAATACGTTTAATAATGGAATTCTTTTGCCACAAAGATTGTTTCTTCTCCCTCATTTACTTTTTTATTTAGTTATTATATAAGTATGGAGTCATAGCCATTATTTTATTCTTTGAGTTAGAACTCAATACTATCATCATTATGTTGCTCCAGTTACTCCAGCTTTGATGATTGAAAGCCCTTTTAGGGGACCAGGTGCTGTGGCTCACGCCTGTAATCCCAGCACTTTGGGAGGCCAAGGCGGGTGGATCACATGAGGTCAGGAGTTCGAGACCAGCCTGAGCAACATGGTGAAACCCCATCTCTACTAAAAATACAAAATTAGCCAGGCGTGGTGGCTCATGCCTGTAATCACAGCTGCTTGGGAGGCTGAGGCAAGTGAATCATAGGCACTCAGGAGGAGAAGGTTATAGTGAGGCGAGATTGTGCCATTGCATTCCAGCATGACTGACAAGAGTGAAACTCCGTCTCAAAAAAAAAAAATCCCTTTTGGGTCAGCTCTTGTTTTCTTTTAGTGTCCTTGTACTACAGGTACCTGGTTCATCTTCAGTTTTCCCTATTCCAGTTCTAGAATCAGCCATTTTCCCAAGGAGCCCTGGTTCCTTTCACTCGACAATGATATTTAGAAACCAAGTTCTGGGTGCTAGGTGTGCCCCTTGCTACTGGAGTGTTACTGCTTCTTCTAGGCCAATGAATAGAGCTAGGAAATATTTATATGCATACTAATGGTATATGCATACTAATCCATGTTTATACACATTTATATCTGTATATCTGTCTGTCTCTCAATCAAACATGTTCATAATGATATCTCTGACTAGACTTTATATTTCTGTAACTATACAAGAGTTCATACTGCTATCTCTAAATCCACACACGTATCTATATTTTTTGTATCTGTTTACATATATAAATATATGTACCAACATGAGCTCATACTTATGTCTCCAACTCAAATCCAGCCCCAGAGTTTGTTTAGCGTTCACCCTTCTCGTATTTATAACTTCTTTTTCTGAGAGTGAAAATCTTGAGTCGCATTGTCTACAGTTTATTATAAATGTGTTCATCCCTGCTATACATGTAAAGCAGTTTTGGAATTTCCAGCTTGTACCTCTCATGCAATAAATTTACCGTGTATAGGACAGTGTTTGTGTAGTTTTCGTTTTTTCATTTTTAGCTTACAGTGTCCAGTCTGAATAGTGGGTTCCAGAGTTATGTAGATCAGCTCCTTTCCCCTCACCCACTGTTGTAAAGTGTGTCATATATTTCTGGTGAAGTTACTTGCCATGCTGACAGTCTGCATTCCATCTTGAGGTTCCTGGACGTCCTAGAGATTCTGTGATTGGTTTTTTTTTTTAAATTGTGTTGACAGTTCACTTTTCGTGGTGTACAGTTTTATGGATTCTTCACAAATGCCTAGAGTCGTGTAGCCACCACCACAGTGCTGTACTGAACAGTTCCATCATTCTAAAAATTCCCTGTGTGGTTTCCCCACCCCCGGCAATCACTGATTTTTGTCCGTAGAATTTTGCCTTTTCCGGAATGTCTCTTAAATGGAGTTGTAAAGTATGTAGCCTTTTTGGTCTGCCTTAGGAAAAAGGATTTAAGATTTTTCTGGCTTATTGGGTGAATCAATAGATTGTTCCCTTTTACTGCTGAATAGTATTCCATTGTATGTGTGCAATCTCTCTGTTAACCATTTGATTGCTGAAGATCATTTTGGTTGTTTCCAATTTTTGGCAACTATGAATCAAGCTGCTATAAAGAGTTGTGTACAGGTTTTTGTGCAAGTATAATCTGTTTTTAATTCGCTGGGGTGAATACCTAGGAGTAGAATTGTTGGGTTGTATAGTCGGTGGATGTTTAACTCTATAAGACACTGCTAAACTGTTTTCCAAAGTGACTGTATTATTTTATATTTCCATCTGTTGCTCCATATCCTTGCCAACTTTTGGAGTTACCAATTTATTTTATTTTGTTATTTTTGTTTAATCATTTTAATAAGTATATAGTAGTATCTCCTTGTGGTTTTTTCTTTTCTTTTTTGTTGAGACAGAGTCTTGCTGTTATTGCCCAGGCTGGAGTGCAATGGCATGATCTTGGTTCACTGCAACCTCCTCCTCCTGAGTTCAAGCGATTCTCCTGCCTCAGCCTCTCTAGTAGCTGGGGTTATAGGCATGCACCCACCATGCCTGGCTAATTTTGTATTTTTAATAGAGATGAGTTTTCACCATTTTGGTCAGGCTGGTCTCGAACTCCTGACCTCATGTGATCCACCTGCCTTGGCCTCCCAAAGTGCTGGGATTACAGGGGTGAGCCACCATGTCTTGCCTCTCCTTGTGGTTTTAATTTGCGTTTCCATAATGACTAATGATGTTGAGCACCTTTTCATGTGCTTATTTGCCAACAGCGTGTCTTCTTTGGTGAAGTGTCTGTTCAGATCTTTTGCCAATTAAAAACCTGGGTTGTTGGTTTTCTTATTGTTGAGGTTTAACAACTATTCTTTACATATGTTTTGGAAATAAGTTCTTTATTGGGTATGTGATTTGCAGATATTTTCTCCTAGTATCTGACTTGTAATTTTTCTTTTTAAAGAAAATAACTGGTTCAGATTTAGTGGCAAGGCAACATGATTTAACAAACAGGGTAGTGATTCAAGACTTAGAAATGCAGTAACAGGATCTCTGCAACAAATTTTAAATGATACTTTAAATAGTTTATTTTTTTCCACAATCAACTAAAAAGCAATGTTTTAGCAGTTGATCATATTGTGGTAGACCTCTTCTCTGTGTGTTTGTACCACAGCTTAAATGCAATCCCAAGGATGGAGAGTACATGTTGTGCATGTGTGGGTATGTGTGTGCATGTGTGGTTATGTGTGTTCATGTAAATATGTACATGTACAATTATGTGTATATTTCCTGCAATATAGCTTTATCTGGGTGATAGTTACATGAGTATATACACATTTGTAAAAAGTTATGGAACTGTAAAGACGTGCACTTTATCCCATGTATATTATAACTGAATTAAAAAATAAACAATGTATATGTGGATGTAAGATGGTGAAGCTCAATAACAGCCTTGGATTAAAAAAATAGAAGAAAGCAGAAATTATGTAACATGAAAGAATAGATAAATATAACCAAATATTTATGTGGAATTCCATATGACTATCCCATGGAAGACTGTGGGGAAGCTTAGGACAGGGGATAGACCAGCATATACGTCTTGTAAAGGTTAGATGTCTTATAGCTTTGAAAACTAATACTTCTTTTGATAATTTTGAATGATTAAGTTGGTTATAGAGTTTTATTGACAATCTACAAATTTACCTATAAATTCCTGTTTATTCAGCTTCTTTTCACCCTTTGCTGATTTGTTACCTACAAGATTTCCTTTGCCAGTGTAGGAATTTGGATGTTGTTGGTGAGCATTAGAATAAAATAATATAGTATCTTTATCTTTAAAGCAAAACCTGAAAGTTGTAGCCTAGCTTTTATAGCTCTTGAACATGAAATATGGCATAACTCAAATAAAGGATACAATCTCATAAACATGGCTAAAAATTAAAACCCTGGTGTATCTGGGGTTATGTATCCAGCTCTCCTACGCCTTAATTGTGAATTGTGAATGTAGTTTGAGCTGGAAACTGACATTCCCAGAACTTTTCCGTTTGGCCCAGAAGCCTGTGAAGTGTGAGAGCGGCCGGCACCACGGGAGGTGTCTTGCTCTGGGATTTTATTGCTGTGGTGGAGACTTGGTTTCTCAATGAGGGCAGAATGCTTTTGAGTAATTCCAGGTGGAGGGTTGACAAGGTTGGAACTTTAAAACTGGATTACATAATTATGCTCCATGGCTTGTTTGATTAATAACTTGTGTACATGCACACTGAAAAGAACAAGTCATCCTTCTTTCAAGCCCCATATTTATTCCCAGCTCTGGTTACTGCTGTATTGAGGATAAACATCTCATCTCCCTCCCTTTCCCTTCCCTCCTTATCCCTTGTAGTTTTCTCCCCCCCTTCTTCTTTTTACCCTTTCCCCTCTTTTCTCCTCTGTCCTCCCCTCCTCTCTCCTCTCCTCTCTTCCCCAGAGGAGGATATTGGTAAAATTAAGTTTGTTCCTATATATACAGTTTTTTTTTTTTGTTTGTTTTTGTTTTTGAGATGGAGTCTCACTCTTGTCACCCAGGCTGGAGGGCAGTGGTGCGATCTCAGCTCACTGCAACCTCCATCTCCCGGGTTTAGGCTTCTCCTGCCTCAGCCTCCTGAGTAGCTGGGATTACAGGCACCCGCCACCATGCCCAGCTAATTTTTGTACTTTTGGTAGAGACCAGGTTTCGCCATGTTGGCCAGGCTGGTCTCGGACTCTTGACCTCAGGTGATCCACCCGCCTCAGCCTCCCAAAGTGCTGGGATTACAGGCATGAGCCACTGCTCCCGGCCATATTTATACAGTATTAAACCATTTATTTCTAGTTGTACTTATATTTAAGTAGTGCAAATTTAACTAAAAATAAGCCTGTTCAAGTCATTGTGCATTTATTTCCTTTCTTCTTACCTCATGTGATCATTTTATTTCTAAATTAAATATAATGTTTTTTTTAAAAAAATACAACAGCATAACTTCCTTTTTGTAATTTCAAGTGTAATTTTATTAGATAAAAGGATTTCAAGTTTAAAAAAAGTATGATTTTAGGCCCAGCATAGTGGCTCATGCCTGTAATCCTAGCACTTTGGGAGGCTGAGGTGGGTGGATTGCCTGAGCTCAGGAGTTTGAGACCAGCCTGACCAACATGGCAGAACCCCATCTCTACTAAAAATACGAAAATTAGCCAGGTGTGGTGGTTCGTGCCTGTAGTGCCACCTACATGGGAGGCTGAGGCATGTGCTTGACCCCAGGAAGCGGAGGTTGCAATGAGCCCAGAGTGTGCCACTGCACTCCAGCTGGGGCAACAGAATAAGACTGTCTCCAAACAAAAAAAAAGAGTGATTTTATGTGTGAATAAAATAATGACAGTGCACAGGAGAAACTGCTCCTTTTTGGCGTGGTGTCCCTGGTTGGAAATCTGGGCAGGAGCACTGTGCAAGCCTGCTTGGCAGCCAGTCGTGCTGCCGATTTCTGTTAATAACCCCAAGTTGTAGGCTGATCCAATATTGAGTATTTGGAGGTATTTGGAGGCATAAAGGAATTTGATACATACCTGAATGCCTTGGTTTTGTTTGTTAGAATGAGTAGCATTTAACTTTTGAAACTCCAACCCCATTCTGAAGCCTTCCTGGAGAAATGAGCTGTTTCTCCTGCCAGCTAAAATGGTCCTGGACCTTCTCCAATGGGATGGCCACTCTAGTCCCCTTTTCAATTCCCCTGTTCCCCAGCCTCCACTTCCATCTCCACTTTTAGCTTCACAGTGAAGATTCTTCACCATTTCTAATTTTGCTTATCTTTCTCAGGCTCTTGTGCATTTACAATTTGTTTCCTTGTTTACTGTTTACATCACATTCCATGTGAGTCTGTGAAGTCCTGGAGTAGGGACAGACATCTTGTCTGTGTGGTTCTGCCTGTACTGTGTCTTCACTGGGAAGAGTTTCCTCTAGCATGTGGAGGTGATGTATGTTCGTGCAAACTTTCAGAGGGGGCCAGCTGGAAGACGCTTTTGGTGGATGGACTTCAACAATTTTATGGTCTTTCTGAGTCGTATTTCTGGTGTGTCTTTCCTGTTTCACTCTCGCTTCCCTTTAGTTTTCATCCTTAGACCTGGGAAGCAAGCCCAGATTTTAACAACAAACTTAAAATTCTTTTAATGCATATATATATATAAAATTTTTTTTTGGCTTACCTTCCTGATATCTAACTGCTCTGTTGAAGGAAAGATTTGTTGATTACAAGTTCTTTTTTTTTTTTTTTTTGAGGTGGAGTCTCGCTCTGTCACCCGGGCTGGAGTACAGTGGCACAATCTTGGCTCACTGCAACCTTTGCCTCCCAGGTTCAAGCGATTCTCCTGCCTCAACCTCCTGAGTAGCTGGGATTACAGGCACCCACCATCACGCCTGGCCAATTTTTTGTATTTTTAGTAGAGACAGGGTTTTGGCATATTGGCCAGGCTGGTCTTGAACTCCTGACCTCTAGTGATCTGCCCACTTTGGCCTTCCTAAGAGCTGGGATGATTACAAGTTCTTTACAAATATTTCTATTTGCAATCTTCTCAACCTGCTGGATTTGAAGGGTTACAGTAAAGACCCTGAAGAGTGTGTTTACGGCACAGTTGCAGGATTGTAGGACCCTGAAGACCCAGCCTGGCTGTGAGGAGCTCATTCTGGGATGGCAAAGAGGGTATTAGTTTTCTATTCATTGGTGGGCTGTGGCGGCAAAGCTTTTGTGGCTGTCCCTCCTACCTAGAACCTTTCTCACTCAAATGAGGGAGAGCTCCACCCAACTCCCATAATATGTTGGTTATACTAAGTTACCACATTCAGCTTTTTATTAGAGTCAGAACTCACATGTCTGCTGAGGGCTCCTTCTCCTTTGATATTTAAATAAAATTGACTTGAGCTCCCTGTCCCTTTCTCTGGAAGAGGTCCATGTCTCCGAGAAATCTGGAAAGTTCCCACAGGAAGACACGAGTTCTTATATTCGGCTCTGGCTCTGAGTTCTTGCCCCTACTGACAATTTTTTTGTTTTTTTTGAGACAGAGTTTCACTCTTGTTGCCCAGGCTGGAGTGCAATGGCGTGATCTTGGCTCACCACAACCTCTGCCTCCAAGGTTCAAGTGATTCTCCGGCCTTAGCCTCCTGAGTAGCTGGGATTACAGGCGTGTGCCACCACGTCCAGCTAATTTTGTATATTTTAGTACTGATGGGGTTTCTCCATGTTAGTCAGGCAAGTCTCAAACTCCCGACCTCTGGAGATCTGCCTGCCTTGGCCTCCCAAAGTGCAGGAATTACAGACGTGAGCCACTGTGCCTGGCTTCCCCTACTGACTCTCATTTCCACTCCCTCCTAAGCTTCCCTTGCCCCTGTTGTCTGCTTTGTGCTAACCTAGTTAGATGAGGTTAGGGATTATAATTATTATTATTTTGAGACAAGGTCTCACTTTGTCGCCCAGGCTGGAATGCAGTGGCATGATCATGGCTCACTGCAGCCTCCGCCTCCCTGGCTCAGGTGGTCCTCCCACCTCTTAGACTCCCAAGTATTGGGACTTTAGGCACGCACCACCATGCCTGGCTAATTTTTGTATTTTTTGTGGTGATGGCCTTTTCCCATGTTGCCCAGGCTAGTCTCGAACTCCTGGGCTCAAGCGATTCGCCCGTCTTGTCCTCCCAAAGTGCTGGGATTACAGGCATGCATGACCACACCCGGCCTTTCCCTCATTTTTTAATTTACGTTTTTCTCTTCCATCTAACCACACACATGTGTGTTGCTATTTTTATTACACTTAGTCAAGTTTCAGGCTAAGAATTGGGAGAAGGGGTGATATGCAGCAGTGTAATGTCTGAGCATGGACAGTTAAACCCATCAGTTGTTACATACCCATGGCTGTTGCAGTGCTGGGAATGTCACTGCTGCAGGTGCGGGAGTTTCCAGCTTCTGGCCGTATTGCTGGGCCTCTCTGTTCCTTCATACTTGCCATGTGTGTCTCCTGGCTTTCTGCCTTTCTGGAGCCCCTCCCCATTAATGACTGCTGAAGACCAAAGACTCTCTACCCACCCCTTAAGCACCTGGAATATCTGGGAGAGGCTTTGAAATTTCTGTCTTTTCCTTTCTCTGTCTTTTATCAATCTCTATGGATGAAAAGGAGAAGTATAGAGATTTCTCTCTCCACACTGCAAATTGTGCTTCCTCTTTAGGAGACAGAAGTGGTTACAGTAAGTTTTGGGTTTTCGTTTTGTTTTTTTGAGATGGAGTCTCCTCTGTCACCCAGGCTGGAGTGCAATGGCTTAGTCTGATCTCACTGCAATCTCTGGCTCACTGCAACCTCCGCCTCCCGGGTTCAAGCAATTCTTCTGTCTCAGCCTTCTGAGTAGCTGGGATTACAGGCACCCACCATCATGCCTGGCTAATTTTTGTTTTTTTCTAGTGATGAGGTTTCACCATGTTGGCCAGGCTGGTCTTGAACTCCTGACCTCAGGTGATCTGCCTGCCTTTGCCTTCCAAAGTGCTGGTAGTTTTGGTTTTGAATAACATTTTACTTTTTATGCTGCCATTGTTTATTTATTTTTCTGAGATGGGATCTCGCCATGTTGCCCAGGCTAGGTATTCTATTTTAGATCCGTTTCCTTCTTCAAGAAATTCTCAGTGAGGAGAAGCTGCTTATTATCTTATAACCCTTTATAGCCCCTGGCAGCTGTTAGTAAATTTTGTTGTTGTTGCTGAGACAGGGTCCTGCCCCACTGCCCAGGCTAGAGTGCAGTGGTGCAAATCACAGCTCACTGCATCCTTGACCTCCTGGGTTCAAGTGATCCTCCCACCTCAGCCTCTCAAGTAGCTAGGACCACAGGTATGCACCACCACATGTGGCTTTTTTATTTTTTATTTTGCTTATTTATTTATTCATTTGAGACAGAGTCTTGCTCTGTCACCCAGGCTGGAGTGCAGTGAAGTGGTCTCAACTCACTACAACCTCCTCCTCCCAGGTTCTAGTGATTCTCATTCCCAAGTAGCTGGGATCACAGGTATGTGCTACCATGCCTGGCTAATTTTTGTATTTTAATAGAGATGAGGTTTCGCCATGTTTCCCAGGCTGGTCTTGAACTCTAGGGCTCAAGCGATCCTCCCACCTCAGCCTCCCAAAGTGGTGAGATTACAGGGGTGAGCTACCATGCCCAGCCTGTTAGTAGACTTTATAGTTGATTTTCTATTGTTTGATTCAAGCCGAATGAAAGAATGACCAGGGTTTCATTCATTTCATTTCTTTTACAAGCTGAAATTTGATTTACTTTGGCTGTTTTCTTTTAATCCTATACCATGTTGTCAGTATTCATTAATATTTTATTTCTAGTAAGCATCTTTCCTGAGTTTAAGGCAGTTCCTCAGGAATTTTCCTTGTGATGAATTAAACACAGTAATGATTAATAACGAAGGGTAGAAGGCATTAAAAACATTGCTGTAAATTGATGATCTTAGTCCTTTAAGGGAAAATTTATGGTAGGATGGTGATACCCTGAAGTAGGGGTAGAGATTTAGTTCCCAAAAAGCTCTTTTATTTATGTGTGACTCCATGACTGACCTCAGTAGCTCAGCTTGGGTTTTGAATGTACTATAAGAAATATTTCTTAGGCCAGGCATGGTGGCTCACACCTGTAATCCTAGCTGTTTGGGAAGTCAAGGTGGGTGGATCATTTGAGCCCAGGAGTTTGAGACCAGCCTGGGCAACATGGCAAAACCCTGTCTCTACTACTCATGAAAAAAATTGCTGGGACATGGTGGCACATGCCTGTAGTCTCAGCAGCTTGAGAGGCTGAGGCAGGAGGCTGGCTTGAGCACAAGATGCAGAGGTTGCAGTGAGCCATGATTGCACCACTGCACTCAAGCTTAGGCAACAGAAATGAGTGTCTGTGTCCAAAAAAAGAAACAAATAATAAATATTTATTGACAGGTGTGTTTAGGTGTCATAGAAATGAATGGTTATGCGGCGGCTTTCCAGACAGCTTTGGAGCATGTCTCCATGGATCTTCATCAAGATCAGAGAACACCTGAACTTGACATAACTTGGGATTTATGGATGATGGGAAGAAAGTGGAAGCAGCATTTTAGAGTGGATTTGTTAAACATTAAGGTGCCATATGCCAGAACTTGTATTTGTTTACTAAGTTGTTATTCAATACTCAGTACTCATATATATATATTTTTTTTTTTGAGACAAAGTCTGACTCTGTCACCCAGGCTGGCGTGCAGTGGCGCAATCTCGGCTCGAGTTCAAGTGATTCCCCTGTCTCAGCCACCTGAGTAGCTTGTGCTACAGGCTCATGCCACCATGACCAGCTAATTTTTTGTATTTTTAGTAGAGATGGGGTTTCACCATGTTAGCCAGGATGGTCTCTATCTCCTGACTTCGTGATCCGTCCGCCTTGGCCTCCCAAAGTGCTGGGATTACAGGTGGGAGCCACGGGGCCTGGCCGTATATTCTTTACTATGTCCCGGATCAGGCAGTGCTGAGCAAAGACACACTGAACAGAGCTCAGGCCCTGGTGAAACAGATGCGCATGCAAACGAATACTTCCTGCGTAGCATGGTAAGTGCTTGAATAGAGATTTGTGCAAGGTGCAGTGATACACCTGAAAGTAAAGAATTATTATCCCTGTTATGTGCTGTTAGGGAAGACGTCTTAGAATGAAACACTTAAGTTGCTCTTGAGAACGAGGAGAAATTTTTTAAGCTGCTAAAGCAGAGGGGAGCGTGTCAGCCAGGATCGAAGGCTTGGAGGCATTTGGGGCTTGTGGTTTGATGTGTGCTACAAGGAATTTACATTGGTGGCTGGGAGGACTGGAGCTGGAAAGGTCAGTAGAGTTTTGTATGTCGTTCAAAGAAGTATTCGTTGTGAGGGATGGATGATATTGAAAGGTTTCAAAGTGGAGCATAACAGGATCAATTTGGTGTTTCAGAATTTTCCTCTGGCTGCTGTGTGGAGGAGAGATTTGTGGAGAGAGAAAGGGCTGGAAATCCTCCAGTAGGAAACAACAGAGGCATCAGGCTAGGTCAGCAAAGGAGAGAGAGGCACAAGTTAGATTTACTTAGGAAGTACACGCCAGAGGATTCGATGACCCTTTCGGTGTGCTTGATGAGAAAGGAGAAGCAACGCTAGGGTAATTGATGGGTTCCTATCTTTCCAGCGCGGCTGGACAGAGGCGCCATTATCCTGGTTTGGGTGCACAGAAAGTGGGGGGCGGATGATAAAGCCTTAGGGTAGGGTTGAAAAAGAATAATGAGTTTGGGTCATGTTGATTTTTAAGGTGGCACATCTGGTAGGTGGATAAGAGTGGGTCTGAAACTCGAAAGAAATAGAGACTTGGTTGTCGTCAATGACAACAATGATAGTGAAAGCCTTGACGTCACCCTGGATGACACGGAGATGAGGACCAAGCCTGGAGCACTGAGAAACGCTGGCCCATCTCAGGAGGTGGGCGCAGAGGGAGGAGTTCAGGAAGGAGGCTGGGGTCAGTTGTGAGGCAGGGAACCACCGGCCATCGGGCAGCCACGGAAACCAGCAGAGGGTGGAGTCTGGAGAAACTGCATTGAGGGTTTGGCCTTACTTTGGATTGTGTGATGAATGAAAAATGTTACTAAAGAAAAACTATAGTCTATAGTTAGCACAATTAAAATCCACATTTGCTATTAAGAACGAACTTAGTTTACTTTTAGAGACCACTTATAAATTGGTGTTTGTCATGCCTAGGATCTGTTGTTAAAGGTTAGAGATTAAAGGACTTTATAAAGAATTATCCATTTTTTGCTGTGCCTGGTGCTTTTCTTGCTTCAGATTGACTAAGTACTCTTTTTCTTTTTTGAGACTGAGGTTCGTTCTGCCACCCAGACTGGAGTGCAATATCGCGATCTCGGCTCACTGAAACCTCCGCCTCCTGGGTTCAAGCAATTCTCGTGCCTGAGCCTCCCGAGTAGCTGGGATTACAGGTGTGCGTCACTACACCCGGGTAATTTTTGTATTTGTAGTAGAGACGGGGGTTTTACCATGTTGGCCAGGCTGGTCTTGAACTCCTGACCTTGTGATCTGCCCACTTCGGCCTTCCAAAGTGCTGGGATTACAGGTGTGAACCACCATGCCCGGCCAGATTGAATACTTTTATAGAAGGGCCTGTGTCCATAGCCAAGTCCTACTTTATGTAATTGTGATATACAGATGTTTTCATTTCGGTTTCATTTCCTCTCATTACAAACCCTGCTTCTCATGGTGGCTTTGGGTGCCTAACCTGGACTTACGGAGCAAGAAAGTGAGGCTCCAGGCCACACCCACCACAGCAGCTGAGAAAAAAAAGAGAATCTAAGAGTCTCTGGTCTCTGCTTAACAGCGAGTTGCCCCACTTCCTTATAATTAAATGTCTATTCTGATTTCTACTTCAAACGTAACATTTTCCTACCTGCAGTAGACACCCTTACAAGAGGAGCTTGGGACCTTCCCATCGGGCAGAGTGGGAGTGCTTCTCTACAAAATACTCATTAGCACCTTTCATCTCAAAGATGAAAGATGTTTTAGACACTAGTAATCCCCACAAAATCCCTTTGAGGCGGGTAGGTGGAAAATGCAACGTTGGTCTAGATGGAAAGAGACATCAGGTTACCCGCCCACAGCAACTTGTTGGGAGCTCAGCACTTGAGCCAAGACACTGATTTGTGATCTCAACCCAGATGCACCACAGTTACTGTCCTGTATGGGTGACTCCATTATGATACCAGGTCCTGCCCAAATCATGCACTGTCAGGCCTCAGCAATACCTGATACTATTATTGATTTGTTGATATAGATGCAAGGGATCTAAGCAAAAGAAAATCCCTAATGACAAACTTAATTTTGAGTTCTTCTCCATATCAAGTTAATGAACTTCTAAAGTTGTCCTTTGTAAAATAGTGCACCATGACTTTAAAACATCTGTGTAAGGTTTAAGAATATTAATTTTATTCAATGAATTTAATGTAATGATAGGCTTTTTTTTTTTTTTTTTTGATATGGCGTTTCACACTTGTTGCCCAGGCTGGAGTGTAATGGCGTGATCTCAGCTCACCACAACCTCCGCCTCCTGGGTTCAAGTGATTCTCCTGCCTCAGTCTCCCGAGTGGCTGGGATTACAGGCAGGCACCACCGTGCCCGGATAATTTTGTAATTTTAGTAAAGACAGGGTTTCTCCATGTTGGTCAGGCTGGTCTCCAACTCCTGACCTCGGATGACCTGCCTGCCCCGGCTTCCCAAGGTGCTGAGATTGCAGATGTGAGCCACTGTGCCTGGCCTTTTCTTTTTTTGTCTCTCTCTTTCTTTTTGAGATGTAGTCGTGCTCTGTAGCCCAGGCTTGAGTGCAATGGCGCAATCTTGGCCCACTGCAACCTCTGCCTCCTGGGTTAAAGCGACTTTCCTGCCTCAGCCTCCCAAGTGGCTGGGACTACAGGCACCTGCCACCACACCGGCTAATTTTTGTATTTTTAGTAGAGATAGGGTTTCACCATGTTGGCCAGGTTGGTCTTGAACTCCTGACCTCAGGTGATTGACCTGCCTTGGCCTCCCAAAGTGCTGGGACTACAGACATAAGCCACGGCACCTGGCCTGTAATGATAAGCTTATTTAAAATGTTCTTCCAAATTATTATGAAGAAGCATTTTTCTTGTATGTTTATTATGTTCTTTCTAAGGGACTAAGAGGCTGTTAGTTCCCAAAGTCATTGATGTAGTTTAGTCTTCAGAGCTGATCCCAGTGGTCTTTGAAGTAGCATTAGAACCTCTGAGGATTGTCAGTAGAGGTGGAGATGGCGCCTTGTGACCACGGCCTTGGGGAGTCAGAGGGCGGAGGGGCAGCTGGTTGAATGGTGAGCGGTGAATGGGTCTCGATGCAGTTCTGGATAAGGACAGTGGGCGCAACTGTGGCCCTGAACCAGGGTGGCAGGGCGCGGTACAGGGCCAGAGGTCAGTGGGCTGGGAATACAATCCTGGCTCCAGGTTACTCTCTCACGGTGGGAAGACACTAAATGTAGGAGGTGAGGGGAGGCCAGGTTGGATTAAATGTTCAAGTTGGACAAAGTGAAAAGAAAAATTATCTGCATAATTATTAATGGTACAGAATGTTTTCAGAATGGTGCTAATGATCACAGGAACATTTTTAACGTAGCTATGGTCTGTTAGAGCTAGACAATGATAACTAAATGGAATTTTGGTCTTTTCTGTTGTTACTTGGGAATGAAAAAAAAAATCCAACAACCAACTCTTCAAGACAACCGTCATCCTTGTGTTTTTATTTTTACTTTTCTTGAGGGTTGGGCCACAGTGACCGTACTTCAGCTTTCCTCTCCTAAAGCCACTGGGGAGTCCCTAGGGTTTTGAATGAGGTGAGAACAAGATTTGACAAAAAGAATTAGTGTGTAATTACACACAAGGAGAGAATGCAGATTGAAGATTCCTTATCTGAAATGCTTGGGACCAGAAGTGTTTCAGATTTTGAATTATTCAGATTTTTGAATGTTTGCATATACGTAATGAGATGTCCTGGGGATGTTACCCAAGTCTAGACGGGAAATTTATGTATGTTTCAAACATACCTTATACGCATAGCCTGAAGGTAATTTTATATAATATTTGAAATAATTTTCTGCATGAAACAAAGTTCATGTACATTGAACCATCCGTGGTTGCTTACTATCACCATTATTCCTGAATTCATATGATTACCAATAAGGGATCATTTTCTTACATTTATTCATATGGCATACTAACAGTACACTGGAAAAATAATGTGTAGCAAAGCAGTAGCGTAGCATCACCAGAATACCCAGATCAGCTGTTAAACCACGGCAACAGCAAACACGGCAGATTTTCAGTCTCCACCTGCGATGCTGTGTTTTGACTAGAAGCGTCTGCGTTTTGACTGTGACCTGTCTCACAAGGTCAGGTGCAGAATTTTCCACTTGTGGAGTCATGTCGGCGCTCAAAAAGTTTCAGCTCTTTCATAATAATTGGGTTGGGGCGTGAGGCAGCGGGGATGGAGCTTCCTGGGGTGGTTTGAGGGGTGGTTGTGGGTGGAGCATTCGCTCAAGGACCTGACATTTTGGCTCAAATTATATTCCTATGCGACATTCCAAAAATCCATAAATGTGGCCGTCATCCTCTTCCCACCTTGTGCCATCTATAGTCATTTTCTCATTGAGGTTTTAGTTATTCATCCTCATGAAATAATAGATAATAAAATATCTATGGGAAATATGTTGCTAACTCCATGCTGAAATAATTAAAATTCAAGGTCTGAAACGCTTTCAGTAGAAGGAAATTCTGTGATTATGGCTTAGCGAAGTACAAAGAATTTAGGCCTAGTAATTGTAATTTAATGCTAATTGGTATGGACTTTCTAATTTGTTTACTGAGAGAGGTGGGGATTGGTTGCTGGGGGACAACCACAAGAACAGCAAAATCCTGAAAATGTCATGTAGGTAAACCCTTGGTCACATCCCTGCTACTCAGTGTTTGAAATCCGTATCCTTTTCTTCCTTTTTTTTTTTGAGACGGAGTCTCGTTCTATCACCCAGGCTGGAGTGCGGTGGCACATGATCGTGGCTCACTGCAGCCTCCACCTCCCAGGCTCAAGCAATTCTCCTGCCTTAGCCTCCCAAGTTGCTGGGATTACATGTGTGCACCACCATGCCTGGCTAATTTTTATATTTTTAGTAGAGACAGGTTCTGCCATGTTGTCCAGGCTGGTCTTGAATTCCTGACCTCAGGTGATCCACCCGCCTCGGCCTCCCAAAGTGCTGGGATTACAGGCATGAGCCATTGCGCCTGGCTGAAATTCGTACCCTTTTCTACAAATTCTTTTTATTTCACATATATAAAGTTTATGAATACATTTGTTATAATTTATGCTAATTTATCAATAATTCCCATAGTTTATTGTACATTGGGCTGTTTATTCTATAAACTCCTAAAGCATGCCCACTACTCTTTTTATTGGTAGGTTTCTTTTTTTTTTAGAGAACAACAACCCTATATGCTTAGCCTCAGGCTCAGCTCAGAAAAGGATCTATAACAACTTGACCATTCAGAAGGCAACCATGCTAGTCTGGGGTTGGAGGAAGCCTCAATGCCCTAAATAATGTAATTGCTATTGATTTTAGAATATTGTGAAAATATTTTTAGAATATTACTATAGATATTGAAGCACAACAATCTCTATGTCTCATTGCGCTGGTTTCTCAATTTTCCCTTTGACGTACAATTTAATTTACCCGCTTACTCAGTTCCTAGAGAAATATTTTTTATAAAAGGCTTTAGTATTTGTTACTAACGGACATTTAGGCCTGGCCTTGGTATTACTGAGTCATCTTGTTAGTCTTGAGCTTGTTAAAAATAATTTGAAGTTTTTATTAGTGCTGCTTACTGTGGAAGAAAGCCTGCATTTCATGGCAACGATTACAGAAACCAGGACAGGAGGAGAGTACTAACATTTATGATTTAACTTTATTAACTTGTCGCAGGGCACTGTGTCAGGTAACTGAATGATATTTGCTCATTTTGTTTTCACAGAAATCCTGGAGGGTGGGATAGTCGTTTTCATTTTGCATGGGGGAAATTACTTGTAGGGAGATAGGTAAGTGACCCAAACCCTACCAAGTGGCAGATCTGGGGTTTGCCCTTAGCCCATCACTGGCCTGTTGATTCATGTGGCTGGCATTCTTATGGGTGAGCTCTTTCTACTTGGAAAACACACTCCAGGATTTAACAAGTAACAATGAAACATGTAACTGCTTTGCAAGTAATCCTTGTTCAATATTGATTAATGGGGACAGTCGTGCTGTGGGAGAGGCTCATTGATTGCTGACCTCTGACTTCTGCTTTCCACCTTGACTTATATATATATTTTTTGAGACAGGGTCTCACTGTATCACCCAGGCTGGAGTGCAGTGGTGCAGTCAGTCACGGCTCCTCCTGGGCTCAAATGATCTTCCCACCTCAGCCTCCCAAGTACCTAGGACTGCGGGCACACGCCACCACGTTTGGCGATTTTTTTTTATTTTTTGTGGCGACAGGGTTTTGCCATGTTGCCCAGGCTGGTCATGAACTCCTGAACTCAAGTGATCTGCCCACCTAGGCCTCCAACAGTGCTGGGATTATAGGTGTGAACCGCTGCACCCAGCCCTGAGTTTAATGAATAAAGCCCAAGTGACAGCTTGGACTCTAGTAGCTGCCAGCATGAGGCATCCTGATCTGCTTTGCTTCTTGTACTCACGTGACGCATGGGACCATCAGACTTGGTGCCTCCCTGTGTCTTTTGTGGTCTTTGTCTTTTTAGCCATGCTGTCTTCCTTATGGGAATCAGGGCCTCCCTGGTTCCTCATGTCCAAGTCGGACACATTCTTCAAGGCCGGGTCAGCCAGCAAGGCTTTCCAGCTTTGCCCTGACATCACCCTGCCCCTGTCTGAACCCCCACCCGGGAGAGGTGCTCCCGCGCTCCGTGATCCTAACAGGCTCTGGCAGGCAGTCTTTCCTGCCCCCAGCCTGCTCTCATTTCAAGGGTGCAGCATCTGCCTTTATCTCTCTGGAAGGAGAGTCCACACCCTCTCCAAATACTTTTTAAAGTTCTGAAGTTGTTTCATTACAGAAGTTGGTGTTCTCCATTAGGTGTGTTTTGTTTGCGTCTTCTTTAAGCTGGATCCGAAATACATCTTCCTCTAGTTTGACTTAATGATCTTAGTGCTTATTGCTGCTGGAAATCCTGTTTCAGATAAATAGAATGGATTTTGTTGTGTTTTTTGGTGTTTTTCGTTTTTTTGGTAAACCGTGGATAGTTTCTTGCCCTCATTCCAGATGACCAGTTTATTTTTCGTTGTTGTTGTTTGTTTCTTTTGAGACAGAGTCTCGCTCTGTCGTCCAGGATGGAGTGCAGTGGTGCAATCTCGGTTCACTACAACCTCTGCCTCCTGGGTTCAAGTGATTCTCCTGCCTCAGCCTCCCGAGTAGCTGGGATTACAGGCACCTGCCACCACACCCAGACAGTTTTTGTATTTTTAGTAGAGATGGGGTTTCACCATGTTGGCCAGGCTGGTCTCAAACTCCTGACCTCAGGTGATCTGCCTGCCTCAGCCTCCTGAAGTGCTGGGATTACAGGCATGAGCCACCTCGCCTGGACCCAGATGGCCAGTTTATCTTGCCTCTTTATGGAATTTGTAAGATGTCTTTGCTGTCTTTTCTCTCCTTTGGCTCTAGGTCCTTTGATAGCTGGTGCTGTGCCTGATTCCTCCTTGTGTAATTAATGCACAGTGCCTAGCACACCAGCCCTGCTAGAAATTGGGACAAATGTGACTGCATGTGAAATGAGTGACTTGTCAGCTATAGTCAGTACAGCTGGGGATTCAGACGTTCATCTTGTGAAACTTGGAGCTGACTCTTTATGGATCCTAGCATTTGCTTTGTTCAAAAAATTTCTGATAGAGGCCAGGCATGGTGGCTCATGCCTGTAATCCCAGCACTTTGGGAGGTGTAGGCAGGTGGATCACTTGAGGTTAGGAGTTTGAGACCAGTCTGGCCAACATGATAAAACCCCATTTCTACTGAAAATAAAAAAAGTTAGTTGGGCATGGTGGCGCATGTCTGTAATCCCAGCTACTCAGGAGGCTGAGGCAGGAGCATTGCTTGAACCTGGGAGGTGGAGGTTGCAGTGAGCCAAGACTGCACCATTGCACTCCAGCCTGGGTAACAGAGCAAGACTCTGTCTCAAAAAAACAAAAACAAAACCAAAAAACCCAAAAAGTTTGGAATGTGGATTTGTTGCTTGGATCATTCTGATAATGGTAGAATGAAACAGAACAGCTCTGTGACCCCTGGAACCTCTCATGTGTTCCTTTCAACAGAATTAATTGATGAATCGAAACCCAAAGTAGCCCTCTGTCAAGTGTTTTTCTCACTTTCCAGAGAGGCATGCTATCTGTCCTGTGGCTGTCAGCTTTATCCTTGATAGCATTGTTCAAAACCTTATCTCTGATGTCCATACCTCTGACACAGGTATCACAAGGACCTTCTCAGTGGGCTGGTGCCTTTATCTCCCTTGGACTGTTTGCCAGTGGGAGGAAATTAAAACACGGAGAGTGCTTAAGAGAGAATTTATTACAGAACTACATTTTGTGGGCCAGGTGTATAACCACGGATTTTTTTTTTTTTCTGAGATATTTGGCTTCAGACAGAAGTTTAGGTAAAGCAACATGGCAACTTCAAGTGCCAGGTCAAGGATGGCGCCTTTTAAGTTACCTGAGATTAAAGTACAGTTAGTATGTTGCTATAAAATAGCATTGGAAATAGTGCTCCCCATCCTCACCAACATCCCCAGTCTTGGGGTCAACCTGTAAGATGTCCCCAGAGGGCAGGGTGACAGTTGAAGTAGATCCTGAAATGTACCTTGTCTGAGATGAGCTCGATTATTCTCTGGTGAGGTCTGTAGCATTCACTTTCTCGGCTAAGCTCATGCCACTGAAATCATTGTTTCCTGGAGGTCCACAGAGAGGGGGCCGGTCAGGAAATAGTTCTTTGTTCAGTGGATCATTAGCTTTTGCTTTGTCTACAGGAAGGAAAAGTGTGACAGCTTTGAAAAATCAGGGAGGTAAAATATTTCAGCCACACTTGGTGTCATTCATGGCAGCCTTTAGCGTTAGAGTCTTCGAGAACAGATTTCTCCAGATTTTGCTTAAATCAGGGATTCTGTGACCATGGAATGACTGGCATCTCCATTTGCTCATGCATTTGTTTGTTTCTTCCTTCACTGATTCACTCATTCTCGCCTGTGTACTTACAGTCATTCAACAGTTACTTACTTTCTAGGCATTGTAAAAGGGATCATTGGTCACACTGTCATTGTTGTAAATGAGTCTTCTGGAAAAAAATGCCGCTTTTCAGAAATTATGTCTAGTCTTATAATGAGGTAAAGTTACCCTTTGGAAAATGCTCCTGGCTTAGTCAACTGAGCCTTGAGACAAAGCTGGGAGTCCGTGTCCAGCCGTGGTTAACTTCTAGGAACCATTCACACAGAGCCCAGGCTGGCAGAGGGTCCCTGAAAGCCACTCATTCTACAGCTACTTGTTGAGGACTTTAACCCACAGTTCCATAGCGATGGCTCAGACTCCATGAAAGATTTGAACACACTGCCGGATACAGAAGTGCTTGAGGGAGTTGTTTGGTGCTTGTCCTTTCAAGTGATGTATGAATGTTTCTTTCCTGTTGTCAGGTCAGTAGATCCTCTCATTTTTTTCCCCTGACTTTCCCTTCCGGAGCACTTGAATCCCTCTTGTAGGGTAGCAGCTGCTTGTATTTTTATTCTTGATCAAGCCACCTTTTTCTTTTCTTTTCTTTCTGTTTTTTTTTGTTTTTTTTTTTTTTTGGAGACAGAGTCTCACTCAGTCACCCACGCTGGAGTGCAGTGGCACAATCTTGGCTCACTGCAACCTCTGCCTCCCGGGTTCAAGTGATTCTCTTGCCTCAGCCTCCTGAGTAGCTCGGACTATAGGTGTGCACTCAGCTAATTTTTTTGTATTTTTGGTAGAGATGGGATTTCGCCGTATTGGTCAGGCTGGTCTTGAACTCCTGACCTCGTGATCCACCCGCCTCAGCCTCCCAGAGTGCTGGGATTATAGGTGTGAGCCACTGCGCCCGGCCCAAGCCACCTTTTTCATTAGCTGTTGAACGCAGAAGGCGGAGGTTGCAGTGAGCCAAGATTGTGCCACTTACTCCAGCTCCAGCCTGGGTGACAGAGTGAGACTCTGTCTCCAAAAAAAAAAGAAAAGAAAAGAAAAGAAAAAAGTGGCTTAATTGAGAACAAAAATACAAGCAGCAGCTACCCTACAAGTGGGATTCAGTCTTCTGCCTTAGTAGTTATTTAGTGGTCCCCCGTTTGATTTTATTTATTTACCTCTTTCATCCTTATGTTGCCTCAGTACTGAAAAGAAGCACTTTGCTCAATCTAAGGATGGGGTAAAGAAAAGGATAATATTGTACAAATAGGCCAGGCACAGTGGCTCACACCTATAATCCCATCACTTTGGGAGGCTGAGGTGGGAGGATCACTTGAGACCAAGAATTCGAGACCAGCATAGGTGACATGGTGAGACCTTGTCCCTACACAAAATCAAAAAATTAGGAAGGTGTGGTGGTGCATACCTATCGTCTCAGCTACTCAGAAGTGGGAGGATTGCTTAAGTCTGGGAGGGAGAGGTTGCAGTGAGCCATGATCATGCCACTGCACTCCAGCCTCAGCAACAGAACAAGACCCTGTCTCTAAAAACTAACTATACAGAAGTGAATGGATATGTCTTTTGGTAGTTCCTTTAGCTGTTAAAGTGGGTATTTTGCCTGTTGTAGAGAGAGAGCCTTATTATGCTTGGAGCGTATATTGGTGAAGCTAACTAGGTGGGAGGTTGTGACAGATGGTGAGGGATATGGAAGGGATAACCCAGAGTCCCTGTTACTTTTTAACACTCCTTCCCCAAAATCGTTCTCTTTTGTTTATGAATCTTATTCCTCCTTTCTTCTCTTTCCTCATCTCTCTTTGAACAGATGCCAGGGCTGGTGATGAGGTGGTTCTGAGTATTGATTGACAGGGCTGGAAAAGAGGTAGAGATGGGGCAGGCCAGGCATGGTGGCTTCGCCTGTAATCCCTGCACTTTGGGGGGCCGACCTCACTTGAGGTCAGGGGTTCAAGACTAGCCTGACAAACATCGAGAAACCCCGTCTCTACTAAAAATACAAAAATTAGCCAGAGATGGTGGTGGGCACCTGTAATCCCAGCTACTCGGGAGACTGAGGCAGGAGAATCACTTGAACCCGGGAGGCAGAGGTTGCAGTGAGCCCAGATAGTGCCACTGCACTTCAGCCTGGGGACAGAGCAAGACTATGTCTCAAAAAAAAAAAAAAAGTACTTAAGTCAAAAATTGTGCTAACTTTTGTATCCTTGAATTTTGTCGCTGGATATATGAACCCTTGTGGGACTCCCAGGAAAGACTTACTCTAAACAGAAGCCAAATTGGCTGCTATGACCACCAGCCTGGGGAGAAGAGTGGACAAAATGGATATACCTTCTCCTTTGAGCTGGTCATTGTCTTTTTTTTTTTTGGTGTTTCACATGGGCTGTTTTATAAATAACAAGGGCCTTTTTGTAACTTGGCTTACAGTACACAGTAAATACTGTGCTCCATGTGTATAGAAGCCTGTCCTTTGGGGAGGATAGACTGAAACTTGCTGTTTTCATTGTAATTAGTCATCCCTTTGTCGTGAATGGCAGCTTCTCTCCCATTCTATAGTCTAGTGGGTAACTCTACAGTTTTCCTTTGTCGAGTGCAGCATCTGATTCTATTAGTTCTTTGTGCATGAACAGTGCATTAGTGTGGATGTGAGAGGCTGGTGAAAATTGTTATTTAAGGCAGATGACACATCATGATGTAGTCTTACCTAATGCCTTGGAATAAGAGTCCCAGAATGGTTTGTTCATTATGTCTGAACTCTCTAAGGGCCCTGAGTGCCTGAGATAATAAGTAATCCACCTGTAAATGGAGACTCCGGAGGGCCTAGTTAGATCCTCCAAACCTGGGTCATAGGAGGGGTTAAGGGAGATGGGAGTTGCATTTCTCACTCCCAGGCCTGGAAAACATCCCACTTTCTGTATTGTTTTACTACAGACATTGAGGTGAATGTCTGAATTGATAAGCCGCCCAGCTGATAATGAGGCTAAAGTAAACCCAGCAACTTTAAAACATTTTTTAAATTCAGGGAGATGGTGGCTACAAAGAAGATATAATTTGAGAAAAAATTTCCAGTAACAAATGCATTCTACTTAGGGTGTTTGTGGGAGGCGTGTTTGAAGGGCACAGGGTGAGTAGTAACTTTCTCGTTCCTTCCCCACTGTTTCTCGTTGATCTGCATTTGACAGTTGTGCTGAGTGCTGTGGGCTTGCACACTGGTTCACCTGGCAGTGAAAGTTTTATAAACTCTGGGCACTCTGAACTTCACCCAGTCCTTGGCAGTAGGTTTCTAGATTGCTTAATCATGTAGTATTTCTTAGATGTGGCCTTAAAAAAAAAAAAAAAGCAAAACTTTGTGATCTAGTTGAAGGTCCAGATTATATTCAGTCTTTCAGTAGGGCATGGGGCAGAATCCCTAGCACTGCAAAAACATAACCGCTTTTCATCACAAGGCTCAGGGAAAAGAATGTAAGGTGTATTCATGTTCAATTAAATTACACTGATGTCATGGTACAAGCAGGCTGCTCCAAGGCTGCAGAACTGGCTGGTTTTCATGCTGATAAAAGCGTAAGTGAAGCCTGTTGATTGATGACTCTGTCCACACATGGTACCTATGTGCTGTGAGAGATACAAGCACTCTTTGTATAAGCAGAAGCATAGCATTGCTTGAGTTTTATTATAGATATAGTTTACCTAGCACCACCTCGGATCTCATAGGCTCACGTACCCAAGGGACCCTGTTTGATGTTTCTGTGGTCATGAGATATTGCAGTCCCAGCCCACTGCTACTTCTCCCTAAAGCGGGACCTTGACTGGCAGCGAAGCCCAGTCTCTACTGTTGGAAGAAAAGCACCTTTCTGGATTGCAGTCGAGCTCAATGAAGGTTCATTGTTCACGTGGCACTGGCGCACATAATGAAAGTGGAGGTGGTCATGAGGAAGGTGCTGGGATCCAAGGAAGAGCATTCTTGGAACCAGTAATTTGTCACACTGGAAACAGAACTGATGTAGCCGTTTGGAGATCTTAGTTCTTCTCTTAGTTCTTTCCCACTCTCTACGTGAGAGGTCTAGTTGATCTTTACTGAACTTCACTTTCTTCATCTGCAAAGTAAATAGGGATGAAGTCAATGTGCTGTAAGCTTACATGTTCTATAATCCTGCTTGAAATCATTTCAATCCAAAATGACCAGTAGTTGGCTAGGTGCAGTGACTCACGCCTGTAATCCCAGCACTTCAGGAGGCCAAGGTGGGTGGATCACCTGAGGTCAGGAGTTCGAGACCAGCCCGGCCAACATGGCAAAACCTCATCTCTACTAAAAATACAAGAATTAGACGGGTATGGTGGTGGGTTCCTGTAATCCCAGTTACTTGTGAGGCCGAGGCAGGAGAATTGGTTGAATCTGGGAGGCGGAGGTTGCAGCGAGCTGAGATCGCACCAGTGTACTGCAGCCTGGGCAACAGAGCAAGACTCTGTCTCAAAACAAATAAACAAAAAACCCAAAAACAGGAACAACAACAACAACAAAAAGCCCACCAAAATGACCAGCAGTTAAACTGCAGCTTCCTCTTTAACTTAGGTCTTTGTGATATGATGGAAAAGCAAGCTAAGCCACAGCTGAATCATGTTGTATTAGCAATTTGATGAATCAGTAATTTCATGAACACATTTATGAAGCACCCATGAGTAAGGAATTGTGTCAGACACCAGGGAAACAAAGTACTTCCCTTTCAAAGCAGTTCTAGTAAAGGAGAAAGATAAGTGAATTTTAATAAAGGAGACAGATGACTGAAAAAGAAAGAATTGTGAGGCAATTGCCTATATCAGAAAAAGTGGCAAGGGAACGATAACCCTGTGAATTTTGGGGTAGTAAGGTAGCTGATCAGAGTAAGAGACACTTAAGCTTGGTCTTGAAGGGTAATTAGGTGTTCTCCAGGGAGGCATTCCCTATAGGGAAAAGTATATTCAATGGCATAGAAATAAAAAAGTAGTCACATTCATGAATATGTGGAAAGTTCTGTCGTGTAACAGATGCTTGAGATCCAACATTATTCTCATTGGAAACGTTAAAATATGGCAGATCTTATATTTTATAGTTTTCAGTTAGTAAATAATCATTTATGAGGCCATCAGTAAAATATGACAGTTTTTGGTTTTTAAAGATTATCAGTGTGATGTGTTTAGACAGAGTCCAGTGAAGCTTGATTCAGTTTTCTATTCTTATCATTTAAAAATATTTTTTTCAACTGGATTCGGTGGCTCATACCTGTAATCCCAGCACTTTGGGAGGCTGAGGCGGGTGGATCACTTAAGGTCAGGAGTTCAAGACTAGCCTGGCCAACATGGTGAAACCTCGTCTCTACTGGAAATATAAAACTTATCCAAGCATGGTGGTGGGTACCTGTAATCCCAGCTACTTGGGAAGCTGAGGCAGGAGAATTATTTGAACCTGGGAGGCGGAGGTTGCAGTTAGCAGAGATCATGCCATTACACTCCAGCCTGGGTGATAAAGCAAGACTCCATCTCAAAAAATAATAAAATAAAATAGTTTTTTTGTCCATACTGGGTTAATGATAAAGTGAATTAAAATTTTTAAAATCAATATGGAATTTATTCTATAAGGCAATCATTCTTCACCAGATATAACACATTTCCGAAAATAATTCTCTAAACTAATTATGTCACCTTGGGCAGATCACGCTACCTGTTTGAGTTTTACATTCTCATCTGTAGAATGAGGAAAATGGGTGGGTTTTAGAAGGTCCACCCCAATCCTGATATCCTATAATCCAGTAAATGAAAATTGTTCTTTTTACTATTCCCAGTTATATAGGTGTATTTCTATAGCATGAGTCACTGTGATAGTCAAAGCTTTCTCAATAGTGACTATTTACTATGAAAGTTGAGTTGTGGTTTACTGCCACTTTGAGTATGTCACATGTTTCAACCAATTTATTATTTTATGTGCATTATTTCATTAAATAGTTAGAATAACCCTGTAGGGTAGATCATATTTCCGTTTTATAGTTTAAGAAAGCAGAGGCTCAGGCAATCCAGATAACTGGGCTGAGCTCACTCAGCCAGTCATGGAGTGCCTGGGATTTGAACTCCAATCTCAGTCCCCTTGCTCTAAAACAAGCTTGTCCAGCCCGTGGTCTGTGGGCCACCTGCGGCCCAGGATGGCATTGAATGCAGCTCAACACAAATTCGTAACATTTCTTTAAACATTATTAGACTTTTTTTTTGCAATTTTTTTTAAGCTCATAAGCTATCATTCGTGTTAATATATTTTAGGTGGCACCCAGGACAATTTTTCTTCCAATGTGACTCAGGGAAGCCAAAAGATTGGACCCCCCTGCCCTAAAGTCTGCATTCTTTATCAAGGACTGCATTCTGGGTTAATGGCACGTGGTTATTGCCGTAATATAGTGTCTTGTGGACATCACAAAGGTAATATCATGCCTTCTAAAAAGATGAGTCTCACTCCGAAAGCAGTTGTTTCACATTTTAAACAGTGAAAAAAAGGTACTTTCTGATGTGTTGACTAGTGGACCATGAATTTTAATATATCACCAGGCAGCATATCAGATACAGGAAGAAAGTATTATTATTCTCCATAATAGGACAGGACCCAGAAACCACCTATTTTTTTTTTCTTGAGACAGAGTCCTGCTCTGTTGTCTAGGCTGGGGTGCAGTGGCACTACCTTGGCTCACCGCTACCTCTGCCTCCTGGGTTCAAGCAATTCTCTGGCCTCAGCCTCCGAAGTAGCAGGGACTACAGGCATAAGCCACCACACCTGGCTAATTTTTGTATTTTTAGTAGAGACAGGGTTTCCACATATTGGCCAGGGTGCTCTTGAACTCCTGACCTCAAGTGATCCATCCACCTTGGCCTCTCAAAGTGTTGGGATTACAGATGTGAGCCAACGTGACTGGCCTCACCTGTTTAATACATTATGAAATTCTAATCCTTTGGCACTACTCACTTGGGTTCTGCTCCAGAATCCATGATAATGGCTCAAGACATGCTGGTTCTTAGCTGGTCCCTCTGCCTGGGGGATCATTTCCCTAAGTTCAAATACCATTCAGATTTCAGACTAGTTGTCATTTCAGAGAGCCAATTCCTAATCTTCCAATTTAATTTAGCCACTTGTCACTCTCTGTATCATTGCCCAATTGACTCTGCATTGCCTGTATCACTTTAGGATATTTTTCTTATTTATTTATTGAACTGCTTCTATTTGAATGAAGCTCAGTGAGAGCAGAGGTTTTCTTTTATTCACTGCTTTATTTCTAGCATCTGGAGTAGTGGCTTGGTCACAGTAGGCTTGCTCTGTCTATCAGTTGGTCAATCCATCTGTCCGTCCGTCAGTCCGTCCGTCCATCCATCCATCCATCCATCCATCCATCCATCCATCCATCCATCTCTCCATCCATTTGTCCGTCTGTCCATCCATGCATCTATCTATCTATCTATCTATCTATCTATCTATCTATCTATCTATCTCCGTCTGTCTACTTATCCGTATCTATACCTCTTTCCCCTCCCTCCATCCATTCTGTCTTCAAATGGTTCAGTCATATGAAATGATGAAATGAAATTATGAAATGAAGCAGTAAATCTACAGTAAATCTGCTTCTCCAGTTAGGATGTGGGAAGATCTTATTTTCTTTATAGTTAATCACTTAACTGTTGATTTCTCTTTCAGATTCTCCCTTCTTGTATCAAGTCCAAGATACAAAAGAATGCTGAGAAACTGAGTTTTAATTTTAAAATTCTATTTTTGAAAAATTATTTCTCATAGCTTCTGTGTTTTTGTTTTATTTTGCCAGGGCTGTGTGTATGAATGACAAGGATACCTTCAGCCAGCTCATTCTGGATGAATGAACGATTACACTAAGTCTCCTCCACACTTACTCTGTGGGTAAGTTTGAGGCCCTTACATATCTCAAAGGCTTTAAAAGTATATGTCAGTCTGTATTTCTTTGTTTAATCACCACATTCTCATGTAGCTCTGTTAGTTGCACTTTGTATGAGAATTTGAGTGGGGAAAGCCAGTTCCCCCAGTGCTGATAATTGAGGTTCCTGCAAGCAGCAGGGCTCCAGATCTCAGTAGATTATTACAAAAGCACTTTAACTGAATATGCTAGATGATCCAGTCAGTGTGGAAAACGGGTATGCCAGGCCTCTGTGGGACCTGAGGTGGAGAAGATGCAGTCTGGGAAACTTTAGTTTCTTTTCCTTTTTTACTTTTTGAGACAGAATCTCGTTCTGTTGCCCAGGCTAGAGTGCTGTGGTGCTGTCTCGGCTCACTGCAACCTCCGCCTCCTGGGTTCAAGTGATTCTCCTGCCTCAGCCTCCTGAGTAGCTGAGATTACAGGCACATGCTGCCATGCCTAGCTAATTTTTATATTTTTAGTAGAGACAGGGTTTCACCATGTTGGCCAGGCTGGTTTCGAACTCCTGACCTTGTGATCCGCCTGCCTTGACCTCCCAAAGTGCTGAAATGACAGGAGTGAACCACTGCATTTCTGTCCTTTTATGTGACAAATACCGATAAAGCACACACTTCCACTCCAAACCAAAAGGACTTCCTGCTTGAGAACACATAGAACATATAATTTCTTTTTAATTTTTTAATTTTTAATTCATATATCTATTTTATTGCACTTTAGATTCCGGGGTACATGTGCAGAACATGCAGGATTGTTGCATAGGTACATACATGGAAATGTGGTTTGCTGCCTCCATGCCCCCATAGAGCATATAATTTCTGAATGGAGTTGCAAGATCAGATAAGCTCAGGGGATGTGGATTTTAGGAAGCCACTGAGCAAAGATCAGATTCCAACTGTGACCTGAAAGCTGTTTCATTCCGACTGAGGTGTTTTACTAATTGGATATGTTGGTGTCGCAGGTGAACTACTAAAGCAGGAAAGCTGAACAATTCCCCAGCGGTGTTTGAAATGGTGACAGGTAGTTCCCTGGACTGTTTGCCGAGTCTGGAGTTCACACGTGCTTAGCTGAAGCACACTCAGATAAACATAAGCTTCCCAGGCATAACCTGCTGTTTTATTTAGATTGCCTCAGCTTTCCTTGGCTGACTGCTTCATGCTTTTTGGATCTCAGCTCAAGGTATTCCCTCTGAAGGACCCCTGACCACCCAATCTAAAGGACACCCAGCCACTGCTAACACGCCACACTATCTTAGTTCCCTGCAGAGTGCTTGTCCATCACTGATCATTTTCTCTTTTGCATATTTACATATCAACTTGTCTTTCTCTGCCTTCCTTGGAGCAGAAGCTCCACAAAGGCTGGGGCCTTCTCTGCCTGGTTCCTCACCTGTGTCCAGAGCCCACAGCAGGGTCTGTTTCACAGCAGGTATGTTTTGTCTGAATGTATGAGCTGAACAGTTAAATGAGGCTTATTGTATAAATTGCTCAGTGTCACATGGTGAGATATTTATTCACACTGGAGAATATTTAAAAGATTTAATTTGTCTGTTTTTTTTTTTTTTTTTTTGAGATGGAGTCTTGCTCTGTCACCAGACTGGAATGCAGTGGCATGATCTCGGCTCGCTGCAATCTCCGCCTCCCGGGTTCAAGCGATTCCCCTGCTTTAACCTCCTGAGAAGCTGGGGCTACAGGGGCGCACTACCATGCCCGGCTAATTTTTTGTATTTTAGAAGAGACGGGGTTTCACCATGTTCACCATGTTGGTCTCAATCTCCTGACCTCCTGATCTGCCTGCCTCAGGCTCCCAATGTGCTGGGATTATAGGCATGAGCCACTGCACCCAGCCCCTGTTTAAACATTTTTTGAAATGTGAATTCCTCCCCCACATTATGATCAAGTTTAACATTATATTACATGTAAACAGGAGGTTGTCTAATATCTCTGGGTTTATTTATAAATATAATATGTATTAAAGGTAGAAATTTTGAACCTAATGGATAAGCTTTGTTTGTGTTGACCTTTTTTTTTTTTAATCATCTACATTGGAATATCCAAAAGTAGTATCTAATTAGACTTGGAGAGGTGTTTATGCTTTAACGATGTTCAAAACTACTACTGAAATACACTATTTGGAAGCCTAAGGTCTAGAGTTATTTGGAGTCAGACTGCCTGAGTTCTTTGAATCTGGTCTCTGGCATTTTCTGGCAAGTGATCTGGGGTAGGTTATTATTGCTATTTTTTTGAGACAGGGTCTCACTTTGTTGCCCAGGCTGGAGTGAAGTGATATGACCTTGGCTCACTGCAACCTTGACCGGCCAGGATCAAGCAATCCTCCCACCTCGGCCTCCTGAGTAGCTGGGACCACAGGCACACACCACTGTGCCTGGCTAATTTTTTTTATTATTTGTAGAGACGAGGTCTTGCTACGTTGCCCAGGCTGGTCTCGAACTCCTGGACTCAAGTGATCCACCCACCTCAGCCTCCAAAGTGCTAGGATTATGGCCTGAGCCGCTATGCCGGCTGGATAGGTTATTTAACCTCTAGATGCTTCACTTTCTTCTTATGTAAAATGGGGGTAATAAAATTTTCCTTGTAGAGTAATTATGATTAAGTATGTGAATATATGGGTTATATAAATTTCTGCTGTTTTATTTAGTATATACTCAGATTTTTATATATTCAATATACCAATTAGGTTTGAAAATAATATGTTTGGGTACCAGTCATTAGATGGTAACACAAGTTTGAAATTTGTTTTTGTATTACGTTTGTTTTGTTTACATGGAGAATTTGTTTTGAATTGAAAACGACAGCCCATTCATGAAATCAACAGAAAGAAACAGACTTGCTTATATTGTTATACTTTTAATAAGTTATAATGACAATAAAACTGTTTGCAAACATGCTATTTTCTGTGTGTATAACAATATAGTTGTCTTTTTGGTATCAAACAGAGCTGGTTTGAGTTTTCCAGCTGTGCTTGTTTTGTGACCTTCAGTAAATTGCTAAGCTTTGCTTGGCCTCAGTTTCCTCATCTGTAAAATAATGATAATAATACAGTTCAAAGAGGAGTGCTGTGAGAATTCAACAAGAAAACATGTGTCACCCTCCTGGCATGGTGCCTCCCTGACAGTGTAGGTGCTTAATAGACCTTAGTGTCTTTCTTTCCCTTTCTCCAGACCGTAGATGTAAGATGCACATCAATAGCCAGAGGGAGGTGATCACCGCTGGGAAGGCGTGGAAATGGCATCCTTTACGTAATGATGAAGGGAGCAGGTTTAGCTTAGCAAGTGGTGAGCTTAGCAGGGAACCCAATTCCAACCTTGAAGTGTCTGATCAGATGCTATGTGTAAGGGAAGCAGGGAGGCTGTGTCTCATCTGTTTCTGCAGGAAGCACTAGGATCTGCAGGTATCAGTAGTGAAAGGCCACTTTGGGTTTCACATGAGGAAGACTTTCCTATGGAGCAGTGGAAAGATGAGATGGTGCCTCTTTGCAATAATGAGCGTCCCAGGGCCAGATGTGGTTTCTGAAGGCTGGTTGGCTGCAGATCAAGAGGTCTGTAGAGAGGATTCCTCCATGTACCAGGAAAGCAAACGACATGGCCTCTGCAGTCCTTTCCAATGCCTCTATGTCAATGGCCCCCTTTCCAAATTCATGCCTGATTATCTGCTTGCCTTGGCCAAGTTGGTGGTGTGCCCCCAGACACCTAGGATTTAGCCTTCTGAAGTCAGGGAGTTGGGACCACTTATTGTTTTAATTTAAAATGTTTTTTTAGGATTGAAAATTTTTCTGTTTGCATTTTGTCATTTGCAGCAGAGGCTGCAAACGGGTGGGTTTTGGGCTGGTTCTGAGCTGTGGATCTTTGGTCTAGAAAATGTATCCCTGATCACAGTGTTAACTAAATTTAAATTGATTGCTTGCATTTAAAAACTAAGAATTTTACCAAAAAAGCCACACTTTTAGTGGGGTTTCTTCAAAATGTGGGTTTATCTGGCAACATTGGGCTCTGCCTTCTCAGCTGGCAGCGGATAGCTGAAGCTGTGTAGATGGTAGCCTTTTGGTTGGGTCATTCATTGGCTGGTTTGCCACAGTCCCGAGCACTCCACACCGTCTTCCCAATACCAAATGTCAGTTGTCATTTTTCATTTACGTGCTTTCTTTTAGTAGAAGTAGGAGAAAACTGAAAAAATTATTTTATCAATGTCCATAGTCGTAGTGGAAAAACTAAAGATATTTCCATGGTTTCGAATTTCAGAAAAATAGAAGTGGGTATATTTAGTATGTGTGCTGAAGTATACTTGTATAAGCCTAACTTTTAAATGTGGTTTCTGTGTCTTAAGACTTCATGACTCAGTCAGGCCTGCTTCACTCACACATTTTCTTTTTTCGAGACAGGGTCTCACTCTGTTACCCAGGCTGGGGTGCAGCGGCGTTGTCTCAGCTCACTGCAGAGTCAACCTCCTGGGCTCAAGCAATCTGCCCGCCTCAGCCTTCTGAGTAGCTGGGACTACAGCCATGCCGCACCATTAGCATATATATATATACACACACACACACACACACACACACACATATATATGTTTTGAACATTGTTAAAGCATATATATACACATATATATTATATATGTATATGTATATATATATAATATATATGCATGTACATATATATGTACATGCATATATATATGTTTTGAACATTGTTAAAGCATAATATACATATATATGTTATATATATGTATATGTGTATACATATATACCTGTTATATATACATATATACATGTTATATATACCATGTATATATATTTAGCATATATATACATGGTATATATAAAACAAAAAAATACACATGCACACACACACACACTAAACATAATTTATATGTGTGTGCATGTATATGTATATATATATGCTTTAACATATATACACATGTTTTATATATATGTGTATATACATGTTTTATATATATACATGTTTTATATATGTGTGCATATACACATATATATAAAACATGTGTATGTGTATATATAACAAGTATATATATATACACATATACATATGTACACATATATACTTGTTATATATACATATATACATGTTATATATACTATGTGTATATAACTATGTGTATATATAACATGTATATATAAGTATATATGTATATATATAACATGCATATATATAACGTAGTATATATAACATGTATATATGTATATATAACAAGTATATATGTATATGTATATGTACATGTACATATATATATGTATATAACAAGTGTATATGTATATGTATATGTATATGTATATATGTGTATATATGTATATACATATATGTATATGTATATACATATATTCTTGTTATATACATATATACAAGTATATATGTTGTATATACATATAACATATACGTATACATATATGTATATATAAGTATATATGTATATACATATATACACACATATGTATATGTATATATAAGTATATGTATATACTTGTTATATACATATACGTATATGTATATATAAGTATATGTATATACTTGTTATATACATATATATGTTATATATACATATACATGTTTTATATATATGTATATATAAAACACGTATATATGTTAAAGCATATATACACACATATATATGCATATACACATATAAATTATATTTAGTGTGTGTGTGTGCACGTGTGTGTGTATTTTTTTTTTTTTTTTGTAGAGATGAGGTTTCACAGTGTTGCCCAGGCTGGTCTTAAATTCCTGAGCTCAAGTGATCCGCCTGCCTCAGCCTCCCAAAGTGCTGGGATTACAGGCGTGAGCCACCGTGCCTGACTTCACTTGTACGTTTAAATAGCTCTGAAGGTATTTGAGTGTGACCGCTAATCTGGACGTTAAATTTTCCCTCTATCTTTAGACGTGACTCATTTCCTTCCTCTTCTTCAGTTCTCTGTGGGCATAGAGAGGTTGCCTGGCAGCAGATCTCCTTTGCCTTCCCTAATGTCCTCTGTGGCCTCCTGGCTTGGTGAAATGGGAACAATGTGTAATTTGCACACATCTTTGGTCTATAGAACTAAGTTCCATTCTGCCTTTTCCAGTGAATCCCCAGTCTGCCCTAGATTTCATGGCCCCACACAGATAGAGCCTGCAACCTCGTTGCCTCTGAGTGGATATAACCAGGAGAGTGGGCTTAATGCCTACTAAGGCACAGATTGAAGTATCGGGACTCTGTTCTTTGTGCATCTTGATGTTTAGGTACGAACAGAATTTGGCTTTGTTTTGCTTTACAGAGTGCTTCTGGCTTGTGAAGATAGACTAGAAGGGAGGAAAGAGCTTGGCTGGAGAAAGAGCAGGGAAGATCCATGGTAATTGACTTCAGATTTTTTAGGGTGGTTGGGTGGAAGAGAGGTGTAGGATGTGTGTTGACAATGATAGAAAGATGAATGAGTGGAATTTTTTGAATGACTGATTTAAAGTTGCTGGAAGGAGCTCTCATCTATCAACTGGTTATTTACTGATGGAATGTGCCCCCTAACAGATCTGTGAATGTCCCATCACTCACTGTATTGAGGTAAATGAAAGTGGCCCCATCTGTCAGGATGTCGTAGGAGGTTCTCAAATTAGAAGGAAGGTTGGACTAGATAGATGACTTCTCTGGTCTCTTTGGAACTCAGATTCAATTATTCTCTGAATTAAACTTATTAGGAAACTTCTAGCTTGAACAATTTTACATCAGTCCATAAAGAGAAAATATTATGAGTTGACTGAGAGGCTGAATATAACATTATAACTTTAACTACAGTTAGATCTGGGCAGATTACTTTCACTTTCCTCAATATTCCAATATAATTTTGTTCCTTCAAAAATGTTGTAAACAGATGTACCCAGTGGCTAGTATTTATAAGCTGGGATTTTACAAGCATATTTCCCTAAAGGTTTTTTTTTGTACCAAAAACTTTATTTCACCTTAGCTGAAACTCATTTCATAGGTTTCTTTTTGGGTAGCATAATTTTTAATACAGATATCATTTACATAAAAGTATTACTTGTTACTCATTGTGAAGCATTCTATTTAATTTCAAAAGTTAGGATTTTGTACATTATCATTCATTGCCATTTGTTAAGGTGTATTTAATTTGGATATAATGACCTATAGAAAAAAGTCACTTTAAAGAAAAACTTTACAAAAATGATTTTTATGTTAATGCATAATAGATGTACATAGTTTAGGGGTATGCATGGTAATTCAACACATTCATATAATTTGTAAAGATCAAATCAGTGTAATTGGGATACCTATCACTTTGAATATTTGTATTTTATGTTAGAAACATTAGAACTATTCTTTTGTAGCTAGTTTGGAATTTATAATAGATTATTGTAGAGTCACCCTACTGATCTACCTAACACTAGGTTTTATTTCTTCTATCAAACAGTATATTTGAACCCATTAATTAATCTGTCTTCATCTTTTCCTTCCTACCCTTCCCAGCCTCTGGCAACCACCAGTCTACTCTCTACTTTCATTAGATACACTTTTTTTTTTTAATCTCCCGCATATAAATGAGAACATGTGATATCTGTCTTTCTGTGCTTGGCTTATTTCACTTAACATAATGACCTCCAGTTTCAGCCACATTGCTGCAAATGACAGGATTTCATTCTTTTTATGACAGAATAACAATCTATTGTGTATATATACCAGATCTTCTTTATCCATTCATCTCTTGATAGGTACTTAGGTTGATATATTTTGGCTGTTGTGAATAGTGCTGTAATAAACATGGGAGCGCAAATACCTCTTTGATATTATTGGTTTTCCTTCTTTTGGATCCCCCTAGTGGGATTGCTGGATTATGATAGTTCTATTTTTAGTTTTTTGGGGAACCTCCAAACTGTTCTCCATAGTGGTTGTACTAATTCACATTCCTACCAAGAGTGTACAAGGGTTTCCCTTTCTCCACATCCTCTCCAGCATCTGTCATCGCCTATCATTTTTATAAATACCATTTTAACTGGGGTGAGATGATATCTCATTGTAGTTTTGATTTGTATTTCTCTGATGATTAGTGATGTTAAACATTTTTTCATACACCTGTTGGCCATTTGTCTGTCTTCCTTTGAGAAGTATCAGTTCAGATTTTTGCCCATTTTTAATTGAATTATTTTTTTGCTCTTGAGTTGTTTCAGCTCTTTATATATCATGGTTATTAATCCCTTGTCAGATGGGTAGTTTGCTGATATTTTCTCCCATTTTGTGGGTTGTCTCTTTAGTTTGTTGATTGTTCCCTTTTTTTTGTGCAGAGGTTTTTGTTTTTATTTTTTTGAAACTGTCTTCTTCTGTCACCCTGGCTGGAGTGCATTGGTGCGATCACAGCTCACTGCAGCCTCGAACTCCTGGGCTCCAGCTGTCCTCCCACCTCAGTCTCCTGAGTAGCTGGGAACACAGGCATGCACCATCCTAGCTGGCTACGTTAAAAATTTTTTGTAGAGATGAAGTCCAACTCTGTTGCTCAGGCTGGTCTCACACACCTGGCCTCAAGCAATCCTCCTTCCTTGATCTCCCAAAGTGCTGGGATTACAAGCGTGAGCTACCGTGCCTAGCTTGTAGAAGATTTTTAGCTTGATGTAATTCCATGTGTCAGTTTCTGCTTTGATGCCTGTGCTTTTGAGGTCTTACACAGAAAAATCATCACCCAGACTAATGCCCTGGAGCATTTCCCAAATGTTTTCTTCTGGCTGTTTCATATTTTCAGGTCTTAGATTTAAGTCTTTAATCCGTTTTGACCTGATTTATATGTATAGTGAGAGATGGAGTATAATTTTATTTTTCTGCCTGTTAACAGTTTTCCCAGCACCATTTATTGAAGAGACTGTCCTTTCCCCGTTATATGTTCTTGGTGCCTTTGTCAAAGATGAGTTGGCTATAAATGTGTGGATTTATATCTGGATTCTCTGTTCTGTTCTGGTGTATGTTTTTTTTTTTTCTTTCCTAAGTCAGTACCATGCTCATTTGGTTATTATAGCTTTGCAGTAAAATTCGAAGTCAGGTAGTTTGATGCCTCTAACTTTGTTCTTTTTGATTTATACCTTTGGCTATTCAGGGTCTTTTGTGATTTTACATAGTTTATATATTTTCTTTCTATTTTTGTGAAGAATGTCATTGGTATTTTGATAGGGATTGCATTGAATCTGTAAATTGCTTTGGGTAGCAGTGCCATTTTAACAATATTAATTCTTCCAATCCATGAATATGGAATATCTTTCCATTGTGTAATGTGTCCTCTTTGGTTTATTTCATCAGTGTGTTATAGTTTTTATTGCACGGATCTTTTACTTCTTTGGTTAAATTGCTTCCTAGGTATTTTACATTCGTTGTAGCTGTTGTAAATGGGATTGCCTACTTGATTTCATTTTCATATTGTTCGCTGTTGGTGTATATAAATGCTACTGATTTCGTAGGTTGATTTTGTATCAGGCAATTTTGCTGAATTCATTTATCAGTTCTAACAGTTTTTGGTGGAGTCTAGGTTTTTCTAAATATAAAACCATATCATGTGTGAACAAAGGCGAATTTGAACAAAAGGGTAATTTGACTTCTTCCTTTCCAATTTGGATGCCTGTTATTTCTTTCTCTTGCCTAATTGCCCTGGCCAGGATTTCCGGTACTATGTTGAATACAAGTGATAAAGGAACAACTTTTTTGAAGAATTAGTTTTTAGTTTTTTTTTTTGAGGCAGAGTCTCACTCTATCGCCCAGGCTGGAGTGCTGTGGTGTGATCTTGGCTCACTGCAACCTCTGCCTCCCAGGTTCAGGTGACTCTTTTGCCTGAGCCTCCCAAGTAGCTAGGACTACAGGCATGTGCCACTATGACCAGCTAATTTTTTAATTTTTAGTAGAAATGGGGTTTCACTATATTGGCCAGGCTGGTCTCAAACTCCTGACCTCGTGATCTACCTGCCTGGGCCTCCCAAAGTGCTGGGATTACAGGCATAAGCCACCATGCCCAGCCTGAAGAATTCGTTTTAAATCCTCATTTTTATGTCACCTAATATTTGTACATTCTTGTAAAAGTAATAGGTCATTTGGTGATATTATTGGGGCTTGCTTGTTATGTAAGCAACACCTGGAGTTTATAAATATACCACAAAATCTCTCATTTCTATCATAATTGACTGCATTAAAATTTGTTTGTGCATTTAATGCCTTTGAAACTTTTAGAAAAAGTTTGTATTAGGGAATTTAGCTTTGCAATGGCTTTCAAGCAATACATGCCATGCTAGTATTGCATTTTGAATTTTCTCAAAATTGACTATTGATTTTGAAGACATCTGCAGTTTGCTTTTAAAAATGTTAAAAATTTATTTTCTTCTTCATTTTGTTTTCATTCAGTATATGGCCATTGAGTAATTAATGATGGTGTGGTATAAGGCTCACAAAACAAATGATGCATAGTAACAGCAGGAGAAGAAAATTACCAGAACTTTAGGCTCAGTAACATTTCTTCATAACAGCGTTGTGAGGCAATAGCACTGAAGTTATTATTATGAATGTTGTGTTTACCCATGTTTTTCGTTTGTTTGTTATATGTAGGATTTGTCTGAATCAGTTAATATGCAATATAGTTATGTATCACTTGGCAGTGGGGAGATGTTCTGAGAAAAGTGTCAGGTGATTTCCTCATTGTGTAGACATCATTAGAGTGTACTTACATGAACCTAGATGGTACAGCCTACTACGCACATCAGCTGTATGGCATAGCCTATTGCTCCTAGGCGGCAAACCTGTATGGCATGTTACTGTACTGTAGGCAGTTGTAACACAATGGGAAGTTTCTGTGTACTAAACATATCAGGGACATGGCTGAAACTGGAAACCATCATTCTCAGTAAACTGACACAAGAACAGAAAACCAAACACCGCATGTTCTCACTCATAAGTGGGTGTCGAACAATGAGAACACATGGACACAGGGAGAGGAACACCACACACTGGGGCCTGGGGGTTAGGGGGCTAGGGGAGGAATAACAGGGGATGGGGGGATTGGGGAGGGATAGCATTAGGAGAAATACCTAATGTAGATGACGGGGCGATGGATACAGCAAACCACCACTATGGCAATGTATAGCTATGTAACAAACCTGCACTATCTGCACATGTACCCCAGAACTTAGGCTGTAAAAGAAAATTTAAAAAAAAATCTAAACAGAGAAAAGGTACAGTAAAAATACGGTATTATAATCTTATGGAACCACTGTATATGCAGTCTATCGTTGGCCATGACGTTGTTATGCTGCACATGACTGTATTCAGTTTTTTGGCCGAGACTGTTGGGTTCTGTTTTCTTCTCCATCAGCATTTGTGAGAAGTGCTGTCTTTTGACTGCGTACAGTCACAGGGAAAAAGGCAGAGCAGAAGTTTGGGTCATCTGATTTTGTGGCTGTGAGATCTTGACTCACAGCAGCAGGTGCTGCACTTCTCCCATAGCGTGGCCCCCACAGAGCAGGAGGCAGGAGCATGCGGCCAGCTGCCAGCACAGTGGCACTGCAGCGTTGCCTGTTCAAGATGCGGGTTTGGAGTAGGAAATGCTAATGGAGAATGGCGGGGGAACTTTAAACAGAAACTCCGTGAAAATTTTGCTTGATGGACAGTGATCGCAGGTGGAGTGGCTTATTTTAAATAAAGGGATTGCTTGGCTTCTGCCACAGAGATGTAGGTGCAACAAACACTGTTCTTTCACATTTACCACCATTGCCACCATCACTGTCACCTCCCATCCATTAATTCATTCATTCATGCATGCATTTACTTAACATATATTTATTGGGTATTCACCATGTGCCAGGCACTTCTTAAAGTCCTGGACTTTCAACAGTAAACAATTTAAACAAGATCCCTGTGGAATGTACATTCTAAGGCAGGCCTTATGCTAAACAATTTACAGCCATTACTTTACGTGATCCTTACAATAACCCTGGGAGGCAAACATAATTATCCCTGTTTTATAGATTAAGAAACCAAGGCTCAGAGAAATTAAGTCATGTGTCCAGTGTCACACAGTGGGATCTAACATCAAGCCAGAGAGACTCTACATTGTGGGCCCTGAGCTGTTTTGCAACTCTCTTAGGAGCAATGACTAAGTGGCCAATGAATTGCACATGAGTTGTACATTTGCATGAGTTTTCAGCATCACACATGGGAGGTAAAGCTTCACACCACCCCCGTTTTAGATATGAAGGCCAGTCCTCCCTGCCCTTACTGTACTCTCTGGGCAAATTTGGAAACTTTTGGTTTTAGAAACAGACTTCCTAAATTTGGGCTTTTTGATCAAATGGGGAGAAAAATCAGCTCCCCAAGCAATGTTTCTGAGGATGTCAGGATTCTCAAATGTCACACTTGGTGTGCTTCATTTTCTTCTGGTATTGCCTTTATCTGGGACATTTTTGCCACTGCATTTCTGAAGGTCTGTGTTCCTTCAGCCTACATTATTTGAAGTATTGCGTCTTCATGAGAAACTGTGTAGGGAAGCCCTCTTTAGCACATAAATATTGCTGAGTTTTTTTGCCCGTTAATGTAATTACATCCAAGGTGCGTCTTTACATTTGTGAGACGGTACTTAATCTTTTGTAATCCTGTTTGGGTAAAAGTAATTTATATTTTTAATCTTTATTATTCTTTTATTTCTACTTTTTTCTTCCTTGACTATAGATGTAGCAGTAAGGAGTGGTGCTTGTTCTTTCAGAAGCATTCTGTGCTTGACCTGAAAAGTAAAGAATATGGAAGCAGTTTTTATTATTGTCTTTTTTTGAATTCTAAGCAGAGAGGTTATTTCTGGTAGCTCACATTATTTTAGAGCTTTTATTTATTTATTTTTTTGAGACAGGATATCACTCTGTTGCCCAGGCTGGAGTGAGTGCAGTGGCGTGATATTGGCTCATTGCAACCTCTGCCTCCTGGGTTCAAGTGATCCTTCCACCTCAGCCTCCCGAATAGCTGGGACTACAGGTGCATGCCACCACGCCTGGCTAATTTTTTTGGCAGAAATGGGGTTTCACTGTGTTGGCCAGGCTGATCTTGAACTCCTGACCTCAAGTGGTCCACCTGCCTTGGCCTTCCCAGAGTGCTGGGATTACAGGTGTGACCCACTGCACTTTGCCTAGAACTTATATTTTTAATGTCACTTTTTCTTACAATTATTTATAGGTTAGAACATGTTATTGACATTTTTATTTGTGATAGGCATTATGATTGTCAACTCCACTTTATGATGAGGGAAAATGGGATTCAGGAAGCCTCTAAGTTATGAAGGGATGAATTGATAGCCCAGATCTACTGGTTTTGAAGCCTGAGAGGTTTCCACTATTTCTCTATTTTTTTTTTAATAATAATTTGTCATGTGATAGTGACTCTCAAACTTTTCATTCTGGAGGTGTTTCTATGCCCCATATTTTCATTTTCTATTCTCCAGCTCTTCTCTGGATAGGAACAGAAACCCTCAAGAACATACCTTTGCACTCCTGCATGCACATACAGTCTAGGATAGGCACGTCTTTGATTACGATCAGGTTTGCAACAATTTTTGCATAGTATTTGACTAGGCATGTAGTAAAACACTGTGTTTTTAGTGGATTGATTTACTGTACTGTGTGTGTGTGTGTGTGTGTGTGTGTGTATACATATATTTCCTCCCAGTATTTTATTAAGAAAATTTGCAAAAATATAGAAACATCAAAAGAATTGTACAGTGAGCACCCCTAAACTCACCACTTGATTCTATAATTATTAACACTCTGCTATTTTTGCTTTTACATGGGTCATTTTGCATTGTATGCTTCAGAATAGAATACTTCCTAAGTAGTAATTTACATCTTTCTCAGAGATCTTTGCCAAGGAATTTAATTTTAGATGCCTGTTAACACATATGTCCTGTTATATTATTATCTCAGACTGAAGGAAGCATTAGAAAGATCAAGTCTAGTTTTTTGGACCTATCTGGTTTTTGTAATTTTAGGATGGTGAACTAAATTGACAATATTTGACTGTAGCTGGGCAGTTTAAAGAACTTGAAAAACCTTACCTAGTTTGAAACCCCAAGTGACTTTATAAGTTTATAGAACTAAAGTCGTTTGGGTGATCTCAGTAATAAAACATGGAATCAGGCAATGCAAACCCATTGGAAATACCTGAGGAATGTCGGAGATAATTCATTTGTACAGGTGGTTCTGACAGAGAGAGATCTACATATAAAATGTATCAAAAGGCCAGAATTGTTTTAAGAAGACATAGAAGCAGGAATTAGTGGCCGGGCTCAGTGGCTCACACTTGTAATCCCAGCACTTGGGGAGGCTGATTCGGGTGGATCACCTGAGATCAGGTGTTCAAGACGAGCCTAGCCAACATGGGGAAACCCCATCTCTACTAAAAACACAAAAATCAGCTGGGTGTAGTGGCACATGCCTGTAATCCCAGCTACTCAGGATGCAGAGGCAGGAGAATCACTTGAACCCAGGAGGTGGAGGTTGTGGTGAGCCAAGATCGCGCTGCTGCACTCCAGGCTGGGCAACAGAGCGAGACTCCGTATTAAAAAAAAAGGCAGGGGGAAGGGAATTAGAATAGGGGCATGCAAATATCTCCATGCAATTAATTGTTCTTCTGACATTTTTCTTTTGCCCTCTGATACGTAACTCTCTACATTTCCTTCTTCTGCATAATTTTTCTTCCCTTTGTATCACAGAGTCCCTTTTCTGTCTTAAATCACTGTGGAAGGCTTTCTCTTACACTGGTTGTTATTTTATTTTATTTTATTTTATTTTACCTATTTTAGTAACAGAAATGATGCTATGGGTCTGAAGGAATCAGAGCTCATGATTTAATGGCATCTATTCATCTTCTGTATTTACCTAACACACACACACACACACACACACATACACACACACACACATGCAAGCACGTATGCATGCACGCACCAAAATAACGTTTTGGGAATTCCCATGTTTTATGTTATGTGACTTGGCCTCCGTGGCAACCTTCTGACTTCAGTCCCGGGGCTTGTGGTTACTTGGGCGGTACATCCCTGTGCTGCTGCCTGCTGCTGGCCAGCTCTGTGACCTTTTGCAAGTCACTTAAGGTCTCTCTTTCTTTATCTGTAATTTGAGAGGGTTGGAATAGGGAATTTTGCAGGTTTATCCCACCAGCACTAAAACTTCCCTCTTCTGTGTTCACATTAACATTTTTTTCCTCCTCCTTGCACTTCTCCTCTGCCCCCACTTGACTTAAATTTTTTGTGGTCAGGCTAATTTTTATAACTATAACACTGATGGTCTTCAAGAATGGCTCTTATTATTTGCCAATTAAGATTAGAAAGCATACCTTCAAATGTGTAATAACTTCATATGATAAAAGATTGTGTGTGTATTCCCGTATGTGTGGATGTGTGTACGTATATGTAAAGATATAGTTTTCATCCAGATAAGGAATTAAAGGCTTATCTGTCTACAGTAGAATCTGAACTATAATATTAGGTAAAAATCTTTCTGTTGGATATGTAGATCATTTTTCTTTTGAGACAGGGTCTCACTCTGTCGCCCGGGCTGGAGTGCAGTGGTGCAGTCACGGCTCACTGCAGCCTTGACCTCCCCAGGCTCAATAGATCTTCCCACTCCAGCTCTCAAGTAACTGGGACTACTGGCATGTGCTACCACGCCTGTTTTTTGAGACAGTGTTTTGCTCTGTCGCCCAGGCTGGAGTGCAGTGGCACAATCTTGGCTCACCGCAACCCCTCCCTCCCAAGTTCAGCAGTTCTCCTGCCGCAGCCTCCCGAGTAGCTGAGACTATACATGCATTCAACCATGCCTGGCTAATTTTTTTGTTTTTACTAGAGATGAGGTTTCTCCATGTTGGCCAGGCTGATCTCAAACTCCTGGCCTCAAGTGATCTGCCTGCCTTGGCCTCTCAAAGGCTGGGATTATAGCCGTGAGCCATCGCACCTGGCCCTGGTTATTTTTTTTATTTTGTTTATTTATTTATTTTTTGTGACAGAGTCACTGTGCTGCTCAGGCTGGAGTGCAGTGGCTCGATCTCTGCTCACTGCAACCTCCACTTCCTGGGTTCAAGTGATTCTCCTACCTCAGCCTCCTGAGTAGCTGGGATTACAGGCGCATACCACCACGCCTGGCTAATTTTTGTATTTTTGGTAGAGATGGGGTTTCACCATGTTGTTCAGGCTAGTCTCGAACTTTTGACCTCGTGATCTGCCTGCCGCAGCCTCCCAAAGTGCTGGGATTACAGGTGTGAGCCACTCTGCCCGGCCTGTTTTTATTTTTTGTAGAGACAGGGTCCCCCTTTGTTGTCCAGGGTGGTCTCGAACTCCTGGGCTGTGTGATCTGCCCACATCAGTCTCTCTTGTAGCTTGGACCACAGGCGTACACTCCCAGGCTTGGCTGATTTTTAAACTATTTTTTCTGGTAGAGACAGGCTCCCTATGTTGCCCAGGCTGGTCTCAAACTCCTGGGCTCAAGTGATCCTCCCAAAGTGTTGGAATTACAGGCATGAGCAACTGCGCCCAGCCTCTGTTGTTATTTTTGAAATGATGAAGATATTACCTTAAAAATCTCTTGTCATATATTTGTCCAGGATAACTTGTGTATTCACATATTTAGAATATGTATATTTTGAAAACCTTTGATTAAGTGGTTTTCTTCTGTAAAATATGGAAGGTTTGTGATCCTGTTTTCCTATTCATCATCCCCACTCCACCATAATATGAAAGATCTGAAAATACTGCTTTATCGTTTGAGTATTTTTATTTATTTTAGTTTTTTAAATTGATTTATTTTTTATATTTTTTTGAGAGGGAGTCTCTCTCTGTCTCCCAGAGCACAGTGGTGTGATCTTGGCTCACTGCAACCTCCGCCTCCCAGGTTCAAGCAGTTCTTCTAAGTCTCCCTAGTAGCTGGGATTCCAGGTATGCGCCATCATGCCTGGCTAACTTTTACATTTTTAGTAGAGATGGAGTTTCACTGTATTGGTCAGGCTGGTCTCAAACTCCTGACCTCAGGTAATCTACCGTCCTCTGCCTCCCAAAGTGCTGGGATTTCAGGCGTGAGCCACCGTGCCCAGCCTTTTTGGGTAAATGTAAGGTCTTTCGTCAAAGGATATAGCAAGACCCCAAAACACTCTGAACCTCTGCTGTATATAACTTTTATTTAAGATAATTTAATGGTTCATTTTTAATTCAAAAAAAAGCACCACGTTGGGGTAACAAGGACTGCCAGTGTCCGAGACTGTAGTTCAGCTAACTTAAAAATGAAAGGACTCCAGCAAGGAACACAAGTAAGTTTATACCCGATATTTTGCAAATCATGATATTATTTTTAAGGGCCGCTCTTGAGGCAGGGTTTTTATGATCATAACATTCCAGCTGTGGTTTTGGAGGCAGCATGTTTACTATTGCTCTAAATGCAAGGATGGTAGGTGTGTATTCTTACTGCTAACAGGCTGAAAAAAGAAGCTGAGGCTTCCTTCAAGTGAGTAAACCTTTATTCGGTGGGCTTGGGCGCTGTGTTCCTATGGACCTTCGGTGGTCATTCTGGAATGCAAGCCCAACAACAACCCAGTCATGGGTGAGCCTGGCCTCTCCGAGGCATGATGGCACGCTGTCCCAGCTAATGGCTTCAGGCAGCCCATGGAAAACCACTTTCTGGTTAAGTTTGCATCACACTGTTCCACCAATGGAAAAAATTGAACATGATGAGGGTGTGTAGCTAGCAGACAAAAATACATCCAGCATTGCACAGGATCTGTTTTTAGCTCTCAACGGCTGAGCATTTGAAGTGTTAGACAGTGTTTCCTGGCTTACCATGAGCAGAAGGAAGAGTGAGTTTGTGGATGTGTATATAGACTCTTGCTTTGTGAAACTTTTCTTATTAACAAAAAGACCCTGAGGAAAACTGGCTACATCAAAAGCATTGGCAAAGGTAAGGTTATAAATGTTTACTTCCCCTCTTCTGGAGTTGAGACGTAATTTTATATGTGAGATATAAATGTTTCTGAAAATGCTCCCTCCGGCAGTATCTAAGCGCTGACTTATCTTTGACATGATTTTGTACTTAGCCTGCACATGTTGCCTTGCATAAGGGACTTGTTACTTTTAAATTCGAGTGTCTATATGCTTTCAAACACCTATAGGTGATTTACTGCAGTTGCCTGCCCTGTTTTACTAATTAACTCTCCAAAAGTTGTACGTATTGTGTGGATTTATTTTCTCCTGATGGTCTCAAGAAAGTACCATTTCTCAGTTTGAGCACGTTAAAGCATTGATGACCATTACCTTACCAGTTAATTTTTTTTCAGGGTAGAAAGGGAAATTAAAATGTGGCAGAGATTGTGTTTGGCAGTTTTTTTGGTTATTATGTAATCTCATCAGGACTTCGTTTTTAGCTGAGTGGGCTATTTGGCTTAAGAGTTGCTTTTCAAACTTGTAATTTGATGTTCACTGTTTAGTATTGTCTTTTTGTCTTAAACTTTATGAGAAAGAAATGGAATCTTTTGTAATCTTGGGAGGGGGAGGTCCTTGTTTAAGTGGAATGATTGATTCGTGTTCTAGTCCATTAGAGGCTGCTCATTCATTATTGTGCTTGAAACGCCCGAAGCACGAGTCCTGCTGAACGTCTAGTGTGTGCTCATCAGCAGGGGCCGAGGAGTCCTGGCTTTGGTGTAGTCCTTTCTTGGCTTTACATTAATTTGGCCAAGCATGTAATTCGCAGAAAATTGGTAGGTGGAGAGACAGAAATAGGGAGCTTCATTGAAGTCACTGTAACTTACAAGATTATTTATAGAATTTCTGGAAAGTAAGGGTACGGGCGAACAGCTGCCGGAGTTTTTCCCAACATGTTTAAACATTTTCTCGTGGCCTTTTGTCACACTTAGGGATCCTAAAATTTTATGCTTTCAGCATTACCAGGTTATGAATTATTCTCAGGCAGGCTACGTGGGTTCCTTTTCAGCTGTGTTGGGTCGGGGCTGCCTTCTGCATGGGTGTCTTGTGCCTCTCCCATTTGTTCACTTCCTTTACAGACACGTCTTTAGAAAGGGAGAAATGTGAATGTGGTTCAGGTAGGCTACAGTTCCTAGAAACATTGGTCACATTTTATGGATGACTTTTCCTTTTAATCTGAAAGATGCTGCTCTGACAGAGCCAGCAAGCATCGAGAACAGGAACAGAGGCGGGCACTGACTGCCTCCTTCTCCGGTCACATTAATACTTGTCACCTACTTTGATTCTTGCCAGAGCTTGTGGACAGAAAGTGAAGTCTGTTGAAGAACCTGATGACTTGAATCCGTACTGACCAGACCCTAAATAGTGTTTTGAATGCAAATAGATAACACCTTTTTTCAATGCTTTAGTGTCAGGGGAGTGATGGCAGAGCCCTCTCATTAGATCAGGCCTGCAGGAAGGATGCCTGGAAGTGCAAGATAAGCGTTAGGCTCCTTGAGAAGAGATTAGTTTTCCAGTGGGTAAGTGGTCCTTCACTTACCCACTAAGTAAAACAGATGATTCTGTCTTGGTGGTCCCAGATTGTGCTTGAGCAGAGCCGTGCTTTCTTTTGCAAAATTAGTGCAGGCTCTCTGCAACGTCTTCCCACCAGAAGTGTTGGCTAAAATAACACAGAGCTTGAGCCCCTTAAATACCTGATGGGGCACTTTATGCCATGTGTATGTGCCTCTATGTTTGACTCACTTTGTAAGAAATATTCTGTGATTATAATAAGGTTAGTGAGATCTCTTAGTTCAACTTTTAGATTAAAAAGAAATATTTCCTTTTTATGGGACATGAAGAACAAGGTCTATTTGGACTTTTTTTTTTTTTTTTGAGATGGAGTCTCGCTGTGTCACCCAGGCTGGAATGCAGTGGCGTGATCTCGGCTCACTGAAACCTCTGCCTTCCGGGTTCAAGTAATTCTCCTGCCTCTGCCTCCCAAGTAGCTGGGACTCTAGGCATGTGCCGTCATGCCTGGCTTATTTTTTGTATTTTTAGTAGAGACGGGGTTTCACCATGTTAGCCAGGATGTTCTTGATTTCCTGACCTCATGATCTGCCTGCCTCGGTCTCCCTAAGTGCTGGGAGTACAGGGATGAGCCACCGTGCCCAGCCTATTTGGACATTTTTTTAAAGGAATAATTTGCATCTTCTTAGTGAAATTAAGTGTGCTTTATATGTGAAGGTAATAACAGCTTTACTAGAAGGGCTAGAAAAAGATCCAGGTATGTAATAGAAAGAAGTAGAAATTAAGAGAGTAAAAAGTCATAATAATGGTAGTAGATAAAGCTGAATTTCTGACTGTTGAATTCTAATAACAGTTTGGAATGTCTTTATTACTCAGTTCTACTTAAAACAGGCTTACAAATACCAGGAGGCTTCAACATCAGAATCTCAGGAAACATACTGAACACTCAATTTTCAGGTGTTTATAGTCCACAGTATTGTAGACATAGAATATTACAGCTGAAAATGACCTTAGGCGATGTTTCAGAGGAGACAATTGAAGAACCACAGAACTACAGTGACTTGTCCAAAGCCATAGAGATGTTTAGTTATCCAGCTGGAAAGAAATTTCAGGTATCCTGTTAGTCCTTTTCTTACTCTACCTGTTCCTTAATTGAGAAAACTTCGGCACATCTCCTGATGTATCTTAGATAATTGATAGTGCCTGTATCTACAGACACATGCACATACCTTTTTTTTTTTTTTTTTTTTTTTCATACGGTGTATCTCTCTCTTGTCCAGGCTAAAGTGTAATGGTATGGTCTTGGCTCACTGCAACCTCTACCTCCTGCGTTCAAGTGATTCTCCAGCCTCAGCCTCCTGAGTAGCTGGGATTACAGGCTCCCGCCACTATGCCCAGCTAATTTTTTTTGTATTTTTATAGAGATGGGGTTTCACCATGTTGACTAGGCTGGTCTCAAACTCCTGACTTCAAGTGATCCGCCCACCTTGGCCTCCCAAAGTGCTGGGATCACAGGCGTGAGCCACTGCGCCCGGCCTACATGCATATACATTTCCTTTCCTCCCTCCTTCCTTCTTCCTTTCCCTTTTTTTTCTGGTTCTTTCTTTCATCTATTTACTTACCTGTTTATCAAACCTGTTTGGTAATCTGTCTGTTGGTTTAGTTTACCTGTCTGTTTAAAGACAGACTTTAAAGCTCTGGTGGAGAAAAGGGCTTTTGCTTTTCTTTAGCCTAATCTAGTTCAAAGGTTTACATTCAATCTGTGACCATCAGCTCTCTGACTGTTGCCAGGGAGAATTTTAGTTGCACATGTGTTACCCTAACCTATGCAGTAAGACAGCTTTGATTAGACTTCACCTGCCCATCTCTTCCTGTTTCAGCCTTCGATTGAGTTTGTTTGTTTCGTGGTCACATTCCAATAGAAGACTGTTTAGGTTTTGTTACTTCTGTGCCTTACAAAAAAGAAGCCCTGGAAGGGAACAGAAAGATAGCAGATGAGGCCTGGCTTTAGTGCCAAGGTGATGTCAGGCACTTTTGGAAAAGTAAACTTTACACATAAAGCGATAGACCAAGTTATCATTTACACTTAAGGAAAGGGATGTGGTGGGCCCCACAGATAGTGCCGGGATGAAGTTGATTCAGGGCGTTCCTAGGACTTGAATAAAGGTTAAAAAATCCTGGGTATTGTTCAAGCACTGGAAAGCGAGAATAATCCTTATCCTGCCTTTGTACTTGACCCTGACCCTTCTCTATAGTTGCAGAGTTGCTGGAGTTGGATTTCTAAAATGGAGATGTGAAGAAGGGCTAAGGAGAGATGGGGTTTGCAAGCTTTTAAAGACAAAAGCTAGAATCCATGCGATTAAAGGCAATGAGAAGAAACCCAGTAGAGAGAATAAAGATAGACTTGTTTTCAGGCTGCCCTTGGCCACCCCTGGAAGGTGGAAAAAGGCATCTTAAAGATGAGTGAAAGGAAGCTTTATACCCAGACACAGTGGTGAACCAAGGAGACTCATGACATTAGGAGGTGCTAGAGAGTAAAGTGCTTCATGGAAATGTCCATAAATTCTTGGAATACGTGCATACACACACACACACACACACACACACACACACACACGTATTCCATTGAAAATTGATAGGCTGATCACAAATGTATCCAAACAGCCAGACAAGCTAACTATAAAACAACAATAACAAGATGCCTGAATTAACAGGAAACTAACAGTAACTGTCACTTACCTTTTTAAAAAATGTTGGCCGGGCGCAGTGGCTCATGCCTGTAATCCCAGCACTTGGGAAGGTCAAGGGGGGATGATCACAGGGTCAAGAATCAAGACCATCGTGGCCAAACATGGTGAAACCCTGTCTCTACTAAAAATACAAAAACATTAGCTGGGCATGGTGGCGTGCACCTGTAGTCCCAGCTACTCAGGAGGCTGAGGGAGGAGGATAGCTTTAATCCGGGAGGTGGAGGTTGCAGTAAGCTGAGATCATGCCACTGCACTCCAGCGTGGTGACAGAGTGAGACTCTCTCTCAAAAAAGAGAATGTTACCTACAGGGGAAAAAATAGAAATTACAAGACAGCACAGTGACATGCAGGTAATCAAGGAGTTTCTCACTGGGGCTCTTTTATCCTGGCACCCTACTGCGTGCATGTGATGTTCGTGCCTCTCAAATGGTTCTGCAAGTTTCTGTGATAGGAGGGGTGGTTGCTCTAGAGCCACCTCCTGTTGTGTGTGTGATTCCTCTCCCTTTGACCCATTCTAGGACATTTCAGGAATGGCCCCTCTCTCTAAACCACATCACATTCTCCCTTTATTTCTCATTAGCGTGCTGGAATTTCTCCTGGAGATACACACATACACAACAATGTAGCTCTTTTGATCCTTCCGTCCATCCCACTAGCATCGGATTTCTCTCTGCTCCCCTTTATAGTAAAACTCTTTGAATGAGCTGACTCTATTCACTCCCTTCAGTTTCATTGACCTCATCCTCAAACTCAATCCAGTCCATCTTTCTCCACCTCACTCTGCTCTTGTCCTGTTCACAGAGACCTGCACAATGGCAAGTCTACTAAATGCAGTGCCCGTTCTTGGTTTTTGTTATTTGAATCAGGAACCTTTGACATGATTGCTCAGTCTTCTTCCTGAAATCCTTTTCTTGATTGGCTTTGGGTGTCACACACTCTCTTGGTTTTCTGTTTTTTTTTTTTTTTTTTTTTGAGATGGAGTCTCGCTGTGTCACCCAGGCTGGAGTGCAGTGGTGCGATCTTGGCTCACTACAACCCTGCCTTCCAGGTTCAAGTGATTCTCCTGCTTCAGCTTCCTGAGTAGCTGGGACTACAGGTGTGTGCCACCATGCCTGGCTAATTGTTGTATTTTTTTTTCAGTAGAGATGGGGTTTCACCATGTTGGTCAGGCTGGCCTCAAACTCCTGACCTCAGGTGATCCACCCACCTCGACCTCCCAAAGTGCTGGGATAACAGGCGTGAGCCATCATGCCCCACCTCTTGGTCCCTCTTAATTCAGTTGACTGACTGCTCCTTCTGTCTTCTTCATGGGTTTCTCCTCATTTCCTTGACCTCTTGATGTCAGGGTGCCCCAGGGTCTCCTTGGACCTTCTGTCTATCCTTTGTTCACTTATGGAGAGCTCATCCAGCTTGTGTTTTAAGTACCATCTTTGTGTGGGTGAGTAGCCCACTTCTCCCCTGAACTCCAGACTGGTATTGCCACTTAAGTCTCCAGTGGACACCTCAAAGCCAGCATGTCCAAAATCGAACTCCTCATCTTGCCCTGCACAGCCTGCTCTACTCTGCTGTCCCCATTCTCCCATGGCTTTAATGGAACGGTGTGGAGTCGTCCTTGATGTCGCTCACACTTACTTCCACCTGCTCTCGAGTCCTGCTGGCTCTCCCTTCAGCCCTCCGGAGCTTCAGCTGTGTCGGGAGGCAGCCCCCTCCCCTACTGCCCCTACAGAAGCTGGGGCACATCACCTCTCGCCTGCATTGGTCCAATAGCCTAGCAGGTCCCTCTGCTGCTTCCACTTTGTTGCTGGCAATCCAGATCCATGCAGTGGCCACACAGATCCTTTTAAAATGTCCCATGATGAGACATCTCAATCACACACTCTAATTATGACTTCTCTTTTCAATGTGAAAGCCAAAGTCCTTCAACTGTCCCTCAAGCCTGCTCCCTCTGGCTCTGACCTCTCCTGCCCGTCTTCCCATGTTTGCTCTACTGCAGTCATGCTGGCCCCCGCCTGGCCCCTGCCCGTCCACCTCTTGGACACTTGCACTTTCTGTGTGGGCCCTTTTCCCCAGAGCTCACTTGGTGTCTCCTCCTTGCAAGTCTCTACTGAGGTTTCACCATTCAGCGAGGCTTCCTCCCCTCTTAAGAATCTGGCGGCAACCTTCCCCTCCACTTTGCCTCCTCCCCCATTTCCTTCCTTACTATTTTGTCAAAGTGCTTATCTCCTCCTAATAGAACATTTATTTTCCGGCCGGGCGTGGTGGCTCACGCCTGTCATCTCAGCCCTTTGAGAGGCGGAGGCCAGTGGATCACTTGAGGTCAGGAGTTCGAGACCAGCTGGGCCAACATAGTGAAATCCTGTCTCTACTAAAAAAAATACAAAAATTAGCCAGGCATTATGGTGGGCTCCTGTAGTTCCAGCTGCTCAGGAGGCTGAGGCAGGAGAATCGCTTGAACCCAGGAGGCGGAGGTTGCAGTGAGCCGAGACTGCACCACTGCACTCCAGCCTGGGTGACAGAGCAAGATGCTGTCTCAAAAAAAAAAAAAGCAAAATTTATCTCTCTCCACTTTAGTATAAACTCCATGAGAGCAGGGATATTTCTTTGGATGGGCATCTGTTTTGTTTATTGCTGTATCCCCAGGGCTTAGAACAGTGTCTAGCAAAGAGTTGTGATTCAGTAACTATTTATTGCCTTACTCAGTGAAAACGCATCCTCCCTGGGAAGTTGATGTAACAGAAGCAACCTAATGTAAATGCGAAATACGTTGAACTCCTAGAATTTATCTTAAAAATGTAAATTTTATACTTTACTTCATGATATATAGTTCCTTTTTTATTTGAGATGGAGTCTTGCTCTGTCACCCAGGCTGGGGTTCAGTGGTGCCATCTCAGTTCACTGCAACCTCTGCCTCCCAGGTTGAAGCGATTCTCGTGTCCAAGCCTCCTGAGTAGCTGAGATTACAGGCGCACGCCACCACACCCTGCTAATTTTTGTATTTTCTATAGAGACGGTTTTCACTGTGTTGGCTATACTGGTCTCAAACTCCGGACCTCAAGTGATCCACCTGCTTCAGCCTCCCTATGTGTTGGGATTACAGGCATGAGCCATTGTGCTCTGCCATGATACGTATTTCTTTATTATGGACATAATATTTAAATTACTTAGCATTAAATGAAATCAGCATCAGGAAGATGCCCCTTGGTTATTCTGTGGTGTGGAGTGTCTCATGTGCTCTCCCTTTGTCTTGGTGGCCATGCCCCACCCCCACAGCCATTGGGAGGCATAGTCTGAGTTATAATTGTTACTGAAGACAGTGACTGTGAATCTTAAAGTATCAAAAAAAAAAAAAAAACCAAAATTCTCATTTGTCTAATGTTCTTTGTAAGGCAGCAGTAGACTCGGATAACTAAATTTTAACCTTAAAGCTTTGTGGTTAACTTAAACATTTAGTTTTTTCATTTTATTCTTACCTCTTCATCCTCAGCCATGGAAGTCTTTGTTACCTGGAGAAAAAATACCCTTAGAGAAGAATATTAAGATGTTTTATTTGTGAAACGGGCATAGATTGATCAGAAACACAACTACTCTTTCATTTATTTATTTATTTATTTATTTTTAATTTAAATTTTTGTTTTTCTGAGACGGAGTCTCACTCTGTCACTGGGACTGCAGTGGTGTGATCTCAGCTCACTACAGCCTCCGCCTTCCGGGTTCAGGCAATTCTCCTGCCTCAGTTTCCTAAATAGCTGGGAATACAGGCACCCGCCACCACGTCCGGCTAATTTTTGCATTTTAGTAGAGATGGGGTTTCACCATGTTGGCCAGGCTGGTCTCAAATGCCTGACCTCAGGTGATCCACCTGCCTTGGCCTCCCAGAGTGCTGGGATTACAGGCCTGAGCCACTGTGCCTGGCCACAACCACTCTTTTAAAAGAGAGTCCTGAAAGTTAAATTGTACTTAAAAAAAAAAGAGAAAAAAATAATTTCAGATTAAAAAGTACAAAAGAATTTAAAATTATTTTATTTTTTAAAGAAACAGGGTTTTACTATATTGCTTAGGCTGGTCTCAAACTCCTGGACTCAAGGGTTGTTCCTATCTTGGCCTCCCAAGGTACTTGGAATACAGGCATGAGCCATTGCATTGAAATGGCCTGGTGCGGTGGCTCACACTTACAATCCCAGTGCTTTGGGAGGCCAAGCCAGGAGGATCCCTTGAGCCCAGGAGTTGAAAATCAGCCTGGGCAACATAGTGAGACCTTGTCTTTACAAAGAATAAAATAAAATAATTAGCAGGGATGGTAGTGCAAGCCTGTAGTCCCAGCTACTTGGGAGGCTGAGACAGGAGGATCGCTTAAGCCCTGGCATTTGAGGTTACAGAGAACCATGATCACACCACTGTGCTGCAGCCTGGGTGGTAGAGCAAGACCCTGGCAATTAATTGATCAATCAATCAATTTTTAAAAATGATTGAAAATATCCAGGTTTGATGCCCACCTTTGCCTTTTAGTGATTTTGGCCAAATTATCCCCTTGGAGGCTGAAATTCTTTTCTGTAGAACAGGGATGATTATGCAAGCTATGAGGGTTCTTGTGCCCAGGATACCCTGGCACATAGCAGCATTAAGAACGGATTGGCTGGGCGTGGTGGTTCATGCCTGTAATCCCAGCACTACTGAGGCCGAGGTGGGCAGATCACCTGAGATCAGGAGTTTGAGACCAGTCTGGCCAACATGGTGAAAGCCCATCTCTACTAAAAATACAAAAATTAACGGGGTGTGGTGGCATGTGCCTGCAATCCTAGAGGATGAGGCCTGGGAATTGTTTGAACCTGGCAGGCAGAGAGAGGTTGCAGTGAGCTGAGATCATGCCAGTGCACTCCAGCCTGGGCGACAGAGTGAAACTCCCATCTCAAAACAAAGAATGGATTATACCCTTCCTTCTCCGTCCATATTTCATCTGCTTTGGGTATGAAAAAAATTTAAGTTTCTATAAATTAGGCAATTTAAACTATACCAACTAGTGTGTGTGTGTGTGTGTATATGTGTGTATATATATATATGTGTGTGTATATATATATATATATTTTTTTTTTTTCCCTGAAAGTTTCTGTAAAGTTGTTAGCCAAAATCTTATCAGGTTTGTTGTGAATACTCATACAAATTAAGGAAAATTTCAACAATGATTGCTTAATTTACCTGCAGCTTCAGGGACAACCTATGTTGTAGCCTTAAGACATGCATTTCTAAAAATGATTCTCAAACAGGGCAAAAACCTTAGTTGAAGTAGAAGAATTACACATTTTATGAGGGTGGGGAAAGCACCTATTTAGATAAGGGGAAAAAATGTGTGGTTTAAGCCTTGTTCATTTTTTAACTTAAATGGAACAGTGTAAAATGAAGAAATGTTTTGCCAAGAATAACTTGGTACAATGATCGTGGTATATTTTGGTTACAGAATGTGATTGAGGTAAAGGAGGACGGTATCGGCTTCTGATTTACTGAAGGTCAGGCCTTACATACGTGCAGGTTTCCATAGGCAGCGAGAAGCCGTGTGGTGGCCGTCTGAGATTTCAGCGCATGATTCTGTTTAAGTTTTGATGTAAACTTCGGGAAGTGCTTACCCAGGCCTAAGCTCATTCTTTGTGGAGTGGCTCGAGTTCAGAAAGGTTAGAAATGAGAGGTTATTTACAAGTCATGCTAATAATTTTGAATCTTGTGTTTATAAAAGTTGCAAAAGAGGGGTATTTAAAAGACATGCTAACAGCTTTAGCTCTTTTGAATCTTTAGTCTGGTCATCCCCAGGACGGGACCACGAGGTTTACAGAGAGACCAGGACGTTGGACAAGTTTTGGCTGAGACTTGAAGTAGGCGGGGGAGAAAGGGCAGAGCGGGACTGAACATTTGATATATTAAAAAAAAAATCCATGCTCGAAAGAGCCATGGTGAGAATGTGTAAAACGCATTTGAATCATTTCTAAAAGAAAAGTAAGGAAAATATTTTATGTTATCCAGGATTATTTTATTTTAGCCAATATTGATTGTGTAATTAAAAAAATTAAAACACAAAATTTTTATTGGGCAGAGAAACTTCTTGATTTTGTAATTTTGCCCGAAAGTGTGTGTGTGTTTAAATTCCCTGAAATATTTTCAGTTTCTGTGATGGCTCACCTATAGCCGGGCCACTGAATTTACTTGACGTTCCAAAAACATACCAGTAATATTTGTGGGATTGCTGGTTTCACCATCTCTTTCATAAACTCCATGTTAAAGTTGTCATATTTTCTCTCTCTTTCTTCTCTTCTCTGTCCCCCATTCCCCCCCAGACAGAGTCTTACTCTGTCACCCAGGCTGGAGTGCAGTGGAGTAATCTTGGCTCACTGCAACCTCCACCTCCCAGGCTCAAGCAATTCTCTTGCCTCAGCCTCCTGAGTAGTTGGGACTACAGGCGTGCCACCACGCCCGGCTAATTTTTATATTTATAGTAAAGACAGGGTTTCACCATGTTGGTCAGCTGGTCTCAAATTCCTGACCTCAGGTGATCCACCCACCTTGGCCTCCCAAAGTGCTGGGATTACAGGCCTGAGCCACTGCACCCGGCCTTTCATATTGTCTCTTACTGATTCTGCACGTTTCATGGTTTATCATCTCTCTCCCACCACGCACAAGCTAATGAGTCCTTTTGGGAAGGGATGGTGTCATCTCTCACACTATATCTCTCATGGTGGCCAGCACAGTGCTTATAGGAAAACCTCCAAACTTTCATGTCGAATTGTTGAGTGGAGCGTCTAAATTTCACTTCAGTTCCCCAAGTTTCTGCCAATACTTTGAACATTTTCTTCCTGGGCCAACACTGCCTCCCACACTGATGCTGAGCTGTTGGCTATAGTGGACTCCTTCCCCAGAGGGTGTTCCAAAGTGTCCTGAGGTTGATGGTCACTCTGTGGTGTTTCTGGGGATGGTGGGTATTGGAGGGTGTGAAGGGGAAGGGCAGATGCCTGTTCAGTTCCCTTAGCTTCCGCTCCCTCAGTCTACCTTTTCCTTCTTACCTCCTCCTCTCTCCAAACTTTGTCCCTGACCCTGGTGCTCAGGACCTGCAGCCTTTCCTGAAGGAGCTGGGGTCTTTCCTCCTTGTATTCTCTTGGGGATTCAGTCCTTCGGGGATCCAGCAAGTGGTTATGAAGCACCGTGTCTTTGGACAAGCCATTTTCTGCTCCCCGGAATTCCTCTTTCCTTTCCTTTCCTTTCCGTTCTTTCCTTTCTTTTCTTTTCTTTTTTTTCTTTTCTTTGACACAGTCTTGCTCTGTTGCCCAGGATGGAGTGCAGTGGCATGATCTCAACTCAGTTCAACCTCTGCCTCCCAGATTCAAGAGATTCTTCTGCCTCAGCCTCCTGAGTAGCTGGGATTCCAGGTACCCACCACACCCAGCTAATTACTGTATTTTTAAGTGGAGATGGGCTTTCACCATGTTGGCCAGGCTGGTCTGGAACTCCTGACCTCAGGTGATCCATCTGCCTCAGCCTCTCACAGTGCTGGGATTACAGGTATGATTACAGGAAAGAGAGGGCTACTGTGCCCAGCCCTCTCTTTCCTTTCTTCATCTAATGGAATCCCACTCATCCTTCAGGACCCACTTGTTCAGTTATTTTCCTTATGGGGTTGTTCCTAACTTTCCTACAAAGAAGTTGAATGTCCAATGAATGTGTGTGTTTCTTTTTTTTAATTCGTGCATTACAAAAGGATGAAGCTCACGGGCCTAACTTGCAGTGTCCAGATTGCACATTAATGATGGGCCATCTTTTTTAAAAAGGTCTGGCTCTTTTCTTCATCTGAAGCGTTTGCCTTGGACAATGACCCTTTCCTTTCCCTTTCCCTCCCTGTTCCTTCCTTCTTTTGGTGGAGTCTTGCTCTGTCTCTCAGGCTGGAGTGCAGTGGTGTGACTTGGCCCACTGCAACCTCCACCTCCCAGGTTTAAGAGATTCTCCTGCTTCGGCCTTCCGAGTAGCTGGGATAACAGGAATGCACTGCCATGTTGGCTAATTTTTGTATTTTTAGTAGAGATGGGTTTCACCATGTTAGCCAGGCGGGTCTCGAGCTTCTGACCTCAGGTGATCCACCTGCCTTGGCCTCCCAAAGCTCTGGGATTACAGGCATGAGCCGCCGCACCCGGCCTTGACTTTTTCTTTTTTCTTTTAATATGGGTTTCACCATGTTGGTCAGGCTGGTCTTGAACTCGCGATCTCAGGTGATCCACCCGCCTTGGCCTCCCAAAGTGTTGAGATTACAGGCGTGAGCCACTGTGCCTGGGCAACAATGACTTTTTGAATGTTTTGGGACTCTTCGGGGCTTGGCTGTCCTTGGATTTTATTAAAATGTATATACCATTCTGACAAAACTACCTCTTGTGGTTTTATATGTCACTGTTTTTAAAACAATTTTTTAAAAAAAATCATGACTCGAGAAGATATAATTTTACTTCACAACCCAGTTTATGGGCAAACACACAAGCACACACAAGAATTTAGTGTCATGAAACAAATTTTGCTCTTCTATTTTCTGTTCTTTTTATTCTGTCTTCTGCTCTATTTTATTCTCTTCTATTCATTTAAAAATACTGGTGTCAATTCATTGAATGAATTTCATGACCCACAATGGGCCATGACCCATGCTCAGCCTTCTGTAAGCCATGCTGCAGATGTTAGGATGTTTTCTAAAACAGGTGTGGGTGCCAAGATCCTCCTTGTGATGAATTGACTTACTAAGGTGATGAACTGGACAAAAAGCTGAGCTATTGTCTCTGTGGAATTTATGACTTTCCCCTTGTTGAATACCAGCCATGTTTGTCAGCTGAGATCCTGCTTGGAGGGCATTCCTTGCTGCAGATGGGTTTAACCATTCATCTGTTAATATGCATTTGGAAGGAGTCCTGCTGAATTGAAAGAAGACCGATGGGGCCCCACAGTGGAAGCTTAGCTTCTGAAGGGCCCTTAGCAGCTTGCTTTGTGCTCACTTTGTTTGTAAGGATTACTCTTCCTAAGCATTATTCCTATGGAGACCAGATGTTCCTTTTGCCTGCCTCTTTATATAAATTGGGTTCAAGTCTTCTTGTGATTAGAAATGAGCTCCTTCAAGAATGCCTTCTTGGCATTCAATTCATGTGTTCCAAGTGTAGTTCATTGACTCAAGATGAGAGAAACAGATTCTGGCAGTATTTCCAGAGTTTATTGGTAAGTTTGGATCCCTGGCAGAGTTGACTCCTTTTGTTTTAGAATTTTAGGCACATTTGTCCTGTGTTTTAATACTTTTAGTGATGGAGACAATAATGCAACTCCAGGGCGGGGTCTCACAGCCTTGGGACTATTGACATATGAGGCCAGATGATTATTTGTGTGGTCAACTGTCCTGTATGTTGTATGGGGTTCAGTAGCTTCCCCCAGCCTTAACCCACTAGGTGACAGTAGCAGACCCCGGTTGTGACAACCAAAAATATTCCCAGACATGCCAAGTATCCCTTGGGGGGACAAAATTGCCCTCACTGAGAATAACTGCTTTAAGGTTGTACCAGTTGTTCAATGTGCACTCAGTTTGTTTTCTTACATTTTCTAACATGAGTATCTACTAATGAGAGTTATGGTTTTCTTTATATTTGATAGACTGCTTGCAAATTCGGTAGTTTTTCTTTTTTTGAGATGGAGTCTTGCTCTGTCACCCAGGCTAGAGTACAATGGCACTGTCTTGGCTCACTGCAACCTCTGCCTCTTGGGTTCAAGTGATTATCCTGCCTCATTCTCCCGAGTAGCTTGGATTACAGGCACCCGCCACCATACCCGGCTAATTTTTGTAGTTTTAGTAGAGACGGGGTTTCACCATGTTGGCCAGGCTGGTCTCGAACTTTTAACCTCATGATCCACCCACCTTAGCCTCCCAAAGTGCTGGGATTACAGGGATGAGCCACTGCGTCTGGTCAAATTAGGTAGTTTTATATGCTGTAATAATTTAGGGGAATTGATCAAAATCAAATGCTAACCAGTAGGACCTAGAAAATTCTAAATTTATATATATACCAATATATGTAATATTTAATTTAATAATAGGTAATGAAAGATCTGAAATGACAGTTTTAATAAGATCTAATGTCATAATATACAAAATCAGACTTAAAACTAAAATTTATTAATACTTTGTTTTGCATTCTTGAATAATGAAGAGGTAAAGAAAGACCTGAAACAACAGTTATAGTGAGATCTGATGCCATAACATACAAAATTAGACTTATAACTAAAATTTAAGAATAGTACTCTGTTGCATTTCTCAGTATTTTAGGTGGTTTCATATATTTCCACACTTGATTCTCAGTCTGTGAGGTAGTAGGGCAGATATTTTTATCCTCAAGTTGCAAATGAGGAAAATGAAATTCAGAAAGCGTGAGCAGTTTGCCCAAAGTCTTGCATGCTGTTTAAGAGACAGAAGCAGGTTTTCACCCGAGTTCTCTGACACAAACTAGACTGGAATTCAGAGACTCCTCTCCTTAGTGGTTAAAGCTGTCCCCCACCCTCCCTAAATGAAGAAAATCAAGTAGCTTTTGTTCATGATGGCTAGCCCTTTCGTTATCTGGCTCTTGTCACTATCTGAAGTATTTGCCTGGGACTAGGATGAGGGTCCTAGTTTAGTATAAAGATTGCTCTGGAGTGACGTGAAGCCTGTTGGTATCTCCTGGTGGTAGTACTTGTGCTTCCTCTCATGGACTCGGCCAACTGTGGATCTGCTTTTGTGCAGTGGCTTGGTTCTGTTTGCTGTCCCCGATCCGCCCCCTGCCCTCCTCGCAGGCCTCTGCTCAGCACCATCTGCCCACCGGAGGGTTTCCTCTCACTCCCCTTCGGTTGCTCCATCTGGGCAGCCAGCTCAGGGCCGCAGTCCAGGGACAAAGCAGAGGCGGACGATTCTAGTTTTCTTTGCTATAAATGCCACATTACATGGAACCAGAGAATTTGGGAATCTGACTCATCCAATCAAGCCCCAGGCTAAAGGCAAATGAAGAAAAGGTAAATCTTGAATTTCCTCCTGAAAGCTACTTTTCCCCGGGACTCAGTAGATGATAGTGGCTGTTGGGACTGTGGTGGCATACTTACCACATTCCTCCACATGGCTGCACGCTTCTGGTGTGCTTAAGGATCACAATTCAAAAAAAGAAAAACAACTTTCATTATTTGTAATTTTAGCTTAAAAACCTACAGAGCATACTCACGTGAATGGGGACTGGAAAGGAGTGCAGAATGAAAGGTAAGGATTTACCTTACTCCCAAAGTGTTGGGTGGCAGGCGTGAGCCACCACGTCCTGCCTGGCCGTTTGTTTGGTTTTTTTCCTCCTCCCTGCCAGGATTGACCCAGTGTTGCACATTTGGGGATTGGAAGGGAATGCAGAATGAATGGTAGGATTTTGGGGATTGGAAAGGAATGCAGAGTGAAAGGTAGGATTTTGGGGATGGGAAGGGAATACAGAATGAAAGGTAGGATTTTGGGGATGGGAAGGGAATGCAGAATGAAAGGTAGGATTTTTTTTTTTTTAGGTCCATGGCATTGTGATTAGTTTTTAAAACTTCCAGTATTTATTATAATTGTCTCATAAATAAAAAATTATTATAAAAAGTATGTACACAGCATAAAATGTTTGCTAACTATACACACTCTTGGCATCACGTTATTCCAGAGTGACTTCACTTAAATGACCTCTCCACCAGCCCCGGCCTCATCATACATCATTCTGTCTCATACTATTACTGCAGGTTAGAATACCTTCACAGGGGTTATTGCAGGGGACTACACCTATACGTACTTTTGCTATTTGCAAACACTAGGCTGTTTTAAACTACCACTACCACTTCTTTTTTTTTTTTTTAAAAAAAAAAAAGAGTTTACATGAAATCTGTTGTTCTTTACATTTTTTTGGCCCCCTTTCTATTAACTAAAATAGTTTTTAAACTTGAATATCATAAAATTCCCTTAGTAAAGGAATCAGGGGGCCAGAGGTTACTGAACATTTGGCTTAAATATTCCCTTGCTTCCAGACAAAAATCATAGCTGAAGCATGACAGGTAAATATCTGTTCAATTTGTCAAACTCCTCAGGGACAATAATTACTTAGTTTCCCTTAGGGATTATCCTTCCTGTCAGTATATTTCTCATAAATATTGGACAAATTCTTCCTCCTACAGTTTAAGGCTAGGTTTTTTTGTTTTTTTGAGATGGAGTCTCACTCTGTTGCCCAGGCTGGAGTGCAGTGGTGTGATCTTGGCTTACCGCAGCCGTGCGGTCACCGCAGCCTTCACCTCCTAGGTTCAAGTGATTCTCCTGCCTCAGCCTCCCGAGTAGTTGGGACTACGGGCATGTGCCACCATGCCTGGCTAATTTTTATAGTTTTAGTAGAGACGGGGTTTCACTATGTTGGCCAGGCTGGTCTCGAACTCCTGCCTAGTGATCTGCCTGCCTCAGTCTCCCAAAGTGATGGGATTAACAGGCATGAGCCACTGCGCCCAGCGCGGCTATTTTTTTGATTTTTTTCCTTCCCTGCCAGGATTGACCCAGCATTGCACATTTGGTCCGCATTATGCATATGTGAAAATGCACATTGTTCTAGACTTCTGTCATTCCCTGTTTGCTCTTCTCTATCTTAATTATGGAAACGTATCCTTGTGGGTTGATACATCAGTCTTTCTGCCACACCCAGTAAGGAGGATTCCTGCCCTTGGTCTGGGATCCAAATCAACTGCGTAACACGTAAATTGCTGTCATTAGGTCCCATCGGTGTCTACTAAGTGCTTATGAGAACTTCCATGTGCCAGGCCTTGAGTGCACAACGTCTGGGCGAGGATGGGGTCTCTTGTGGTTTTTGAAATATCCCACAAAATAAAAGAATGAAACTATTTAATTGCAAAGATAGTAAGATGAGTTTAGGTTCTAACCTACTGGGAGGGCAGAAACTTCCACCTGGGAGCAATTCTGCAGCTGTGAATTCTGGCTCTGTGTGTGTCCTGAGCAGCCGACACAGTCGGCTACCTCATCGCAGTTTTGTCGGCTGGTGTCGGCCAGCTCGGGGCCTGTGCAGTGTGTGCTGCAGCTCAGGAGGGCTGACAAAGAGAGGTAGCTGCGGAGTGAGCGGTCAGGAGCCTGTCGCTTCAGTGTCATCGCTGGACCTTGGTCTTTACGAAAGGAAACAAATGAAGGCTCACTCTGATGCACTCACTGTGACAGTCTGTGTGGCAGCAGCCAAGAGCTTCTCTGGTCATTTGTCGTTCCCTCAGTTAAAAAATAAAAAGGTAGCTAAGGTAGAGCAACAGCTCAGGTTTTGAACTGTATTTATTTATTATTATTATCATCATCATTTTTAAGACAGAGTCGACAGAGTCTTGCTGTGTCTGTCACCCAGGCTGGAGTGCAGTGGCTTGATCTCAGCTCACAGCAACCTCTGCCTCCTGATTCAAGCAATTCTCCCACCTCAGCCTCCCGAGTAGCTGGGATTACAGGTGTGTGCCACCACACCCGGCTAATTTTTTTTGTCTTTTTAGTAGAGATGGGGTTTCACCATGTTGGCCGGGCTGGTACCGAACTCCTGGGCTCAGATCCATCTGCCTGGGCCTCCTAAAGTGCTGGGATTACAGGCTTGAGCCTCCATGCCTGGTCAGGTTTTGAACTTTTTTTGTTTTTTGAGACACAGTTTTGCTCTTGTTGCCAAGGCTGGAGTGCAGTGGCGTGATCTCGGCGCACCGCAACCTCTGCCTCCCGGGTTCAAGAGATTCTCCTGCCTCAGCCTCTAAAGTAGCTGGGATTACAGGCATGTACCACGATGCCTGGCTAATTTTGTATTTTTAGCAGAGACAGAGTTTCTCCATGTTGGTCAGGCTGGTCTCAAACTCTTGACCTCAGGTGATCCGCCTGCCTCTGCTTCTAAAGCGCTGGGATGACAGGCGAGAGCCACTGTGCCCTGCTGGTTTTGAACTTTTAAAAGGTGGGGTTCTTGTGGACCAGCCCATGTGTGTGATGGGTCCAGGTTCTAGTGGCAGCTCTACCAGTTGCTATCCCCTTTTTAGATGTGTGGGACAGTGGCCTACTAAAAGGTTGGGGGCCAGTAGCATAGTAGGCACCTTCTCGGTCCTCATTAATTAGAGGCTGAGCTGTTGGATTTCCTGCTGATGGCCAAGTGGAAAATCTATTTGACTTTTTTGTTTTTAATTTAAAATGTATCTGCATGAATAGACTCAGGCAGGAGGTTTGTCTTTGGCTTTGTTGGAGGAACTAGCTCCAGTGTCATCGTGTCTCCTCTTTAATTTGACTAACTTTAAACGTCACCACTGAGGCTGGGTGCTGTCGCTCATGCCTGTAATCCCAACACTTTGGGAGGCCAAGGTGAGTGGATCACCTGAGGTCAGGAGTTTGAGACCAGCCTGGCCAACATGGTGAAACCTGTCCCTAATAAAAATACAAAAATTAGCCAGGTGTGGTGGCAGGCACCTGTAATCCCAGCTGCTCTGGAGGCTGAGGCAGGGGAATCACTTGAACCTGGGAGATGGAGGCTGTGGTGAGCCGAGATCGTGTCACTGCACTCCAGCCTGGGCAACAGAGTGAGACTCTGTCTCAAAAAAAAAAAAAAGTCACCATTGAACCCTCCTAAGAAGATATACAATAGCCAATAAGCACACGAAAAAGATGGCTCAATATCACTCATCATTAGAGAAATGCAAATGAAACTCATAATGAGATACCTAACACCTATGTCCATTTGGATGGCTACTGTCAAAAAAACGAACAACAAGCATGGATGAGGATGTGGAGGAACTGGAACTCTGCTGCACTATTATTGGTGGGCATGTCAAATGATGCAGCTGTTGTAGAAAACAGCATGGCAGCTCCTTAGAGAATTTAAAATAGGGCGGGGCACAGTGGCTCATGCCTATAATCCTAGCACTTTCGGAGGCCGAAGTGGATAAAGCACTTGAGGCCGGAAGTTCAAGACCACCCTGGCCAACATGGTGAAGCTCCATCTCTACTAAAAATACAAAAATTATCTGCTGCAGTGGTATGTGCCTGTAATCACAGCTACTCAAGAGGCTAAGGCAGGAGAATCACTTGAACCTGGGAGGAAGAGGTTGCAGCAAGCCAAGATCCCACCATTGTACTCCAGCCTGGGCGACAGAGTGAGACTCTGTCTACCAAAAAAATAAAAATAAAAATAGAATATCCTGATGCTCTTGCATTTCCACTTCTGGTTATATATCCCAAAGAATTGAAAGCAGGGTCTGGAAGACATATTTAAACACTCGTGTTCATAGCAGCATTATTCACAATAGCTAAGAGGTGGAAGCAACCCAGTGTCTCTCCATGAGATGAATGAAAAAACCAAATGTGGCATATACATGTAATAGAATGCTATTCAGCCTTAACAAGGAAGTAAGTTCTCACACCTGCTACCACGTGGATGAAACTTGAGGGCCTTCTACTAAGTGAAATAAGCCAGTTGCAAAAAAACAAATACTTTCACTTATATGAGGTACCTAGAGTCCTCAAATTCATAGAGACAGAAAGTAGAAAGGCAGTTTCCAGAGGCTGTGGGAGTGGGGAGTTGCTGTGTAATGTGTGCAGAGTTTCTGTTCTGCAAGATGGAGAGAGTTCTGGAGATAGATGTTGGCGATGGTTGCATAATACTGTACTACTGCCCTGTACACTTAAAAAGGGAAGATGGAAAATATTATGTTATCCATGTTTGACCACAATTACAAATACAATTTTTTTTTTGAGACGGAGTCTCGCTCTGTCTCCAAGCTGGAGTGCAGTGGCACAGTCTCGGCTCACTGCAACCTCTGCCTCCCAGGTTCAAGCCATTCTCCTGCCTCAGCCTCCCGAGTAGCTGGGACTACAGGCATGCGCCACCACGCCTGGCTAATTTTTGTATTTTTAGTAAAGACAGGGTTTCACCATGTTGCCCAGGCTGGTCTCGATCTCTTGACCTTGCGATCTGCCTGCCTCAGCCTCCCAAAGTGCCGGAATTACAGGTGTGAGCCACTGTGCCCAGCCACAAATACAAATTTTTTTAAAAGAGAACAAAAAGTCACTATTAAACCCTCACCCCTCTGCTCCCCCCGATGTCTGTGGCTTCATGTCAGGCAGTGATTGCTGGCAGATGGGAGCCTTCCCATCTCAGCCAGTCCTCCTCCCCTTTACAAGCCCTGCCTTATCCCTCAGAGGGGGGCCTCTTGCCCCGTTAACATTGCTTGAGAAAGCTTTTAATCTCATTTATGGGGTCAGCCTCTATAAGCTAAGTTATTTTAGCCAAAGACTATTGACTATGATGTTACATTTTGGCTTTTGTTTTCACTGCTTGGTCAAATAGAGAGCAAGGGCCACCTCTTGCCATGCCAGCCCGATGCTCCTGCCGCCCTGTGAGATGGAGGGTTGTTTTCCTGGTCGTGGTGACAGATGAGCCACGCATGACTCACTGGAGCGGTCTCCCCTGAAACAAAGGCACGCATTTGACTGCAGACTGAGTGTTGAGTTGGTGGCCTTTGCGAGATTGGATGGGCAGTTCTGGCTTCAGATGACCCTGATGAATCACACAGTTCACAGACATTTATTTTTATATGCCTTGACAGTGATCCTGGACACCACTTGTTTCTTTGTATAATTTGCCTTAAACTTTCCTTTTGACAGTGTGGGAGCGTGGTGTAAGATGCTTCACAGAGTTTTCTTGTGTTTCTGTTTTTCAGGATCACTTCATGGACTCACTTTGCGTGCTGGTTAAATGTGGTGCGTTGCTCCCAACACCATGTGAAGCCTACTGACCTCTGATCTCCCTCAGAGCAGAAACTAGACTTCAGGTAAACCCAGCCCACAGGCCTTGTGGTTCACGTTAAGTTGCATGACTGTGATTGAGGTAGTAAGAAAAAGTTTAATTATTTGGGCTAATGATTTTGATTTTAACATATTTGATAATTACCACCAAAGAAAAGCCAATCCATTTGACTTCTGTTTCGTGGCTACACATTCTTAGATACGAAATAATTAAAATAAAAAGCCTGCTAAATAAATTTGAAAATCTAACCAGAAGAACATCACCTCCAAGTGACCTAAAATAGAGATATACTGGTTTGAGTGAAACACTAGCTGGGCATGGTGGCATGTGCCTGTAGTTCTAGCTACTTGGGAGGCTGAGGCAGGAGGCTCCCTTGAGCCCAGGGGTTTGAAACCACCTGGGCAATGTAGCAAGATCCCATCTCAAAAAAGTGATTTCAGAATAAAAAAAAGATGGTTCCTTCTTCCCTCCCTCCTTCTTCCCCTTTTCACTTTGAGTTTGGCTTAATAGACTCCTTGAGCAAACTGGGATTTTTTTACAAGGAAGTAATAGTCTAATATTAAATTTTTCTGATGCCCTTATTCTAAGTCAGCTTCATACTTTTTTCTCTCATCATATTCTAAAGTGAGGACACCTGAAGTATTTAGAAACGCTCTAGAGATTTGTTTTATTAACATGTTTTTCTTTCTCAGATGAGAGCTCTTATTTTTTTCTGCGTTTTTCATCTCAGCCTCATTTTTGAGGACTACCAGGCCTTCTTTTGTGGTATTCCTAGAGCCCCAACAGAGCCTGGTACCTGGTGTCACCTTATAAAAATGTGGTAGTTTTTGAGCAAAAATCTCTCCAAATACTATGGAGAGATGTTTTCTCTACCAGTAATTTATGTATAATGAAAATGTATCTCTCTGATCATTGAAATCTATGTATTTAGACTGACAGAATAAATATACTTTCTCTGATTTTTCTCTTCAAGAATCATTAGTTTGGCCAGGTGTGATAGCTCACATCTGTAATGCTAGCATTTTGGGCAGCTGAGGCAGGAGGATCTCTTAAACCCAGGAGTTCAGCCTGGATCAACAGAGTGAGACCCTGTATCTTTTGATAATAATAATAATAATAATAATAATAAAGGCCAAGTTTGAGTGTGGTGGCACGTGCCTATAGTCCCAGCTACTTGGGAAGCTGAGGCCAGAGTGTCACTTGAGCCTAGAAAGTGGAGCTGTAGTGAGCTGTGACTGCTGCAGTGAGCAGTGACGACAGCACTGCACCCCAGCCTGGGTGACAACAGTGAGACCCTGTCTCCAAAAAAACAAAAAGGCAAAAAAAGAATCATTAGTTCAAAATCTCCCAACACCAAGCCTGAAGCAGATCTTTCTCATAAGCTGATCTGTATGCCCATTCAACTTCTAACTTAATATTGTGTAATGAATAGTGTATTTAAAATAACTAGTACACAGGTGTGCGGCGTTGTCTGTCTAGCTAATGAGCAGCCTTGCAAAATAAGAAGAGCCTGTGCTACCGCCTGACTCTTGTCCCTCCTCCTTTGAGTCATGCCAGCACTGAAGTTGCTGTGTAATATGAAGGGGATTCTCTTTAGAAAGTTCTGTTATGATGGCATGTAATTTAGGCCATGGTCTTACTAATGCAACTCTTCTTAATTTAGGTTAAAATGGGCAACTCCGAGAGTCAGTACACCCTTCAAGGATCTAAAAATCATAGCAATACTATTACTGGTGCTAAGCAAATTCCTTGCTCCCTGAAAATACGTGGCCTTCATGCAAAAGAGGAGAAGTCGTTGCACGGATGGGGCCACAGAAGCAGCGGAGCAGGTTACAAGTCCCGGTCCCTGGCCCGAAGCTGCCTTTCTCACTTTAAGAGTAACCAGCCTTACGCATCAAGACTCAGTGGCCCCACGTGCAAGGTCTCCAGAGGCACTGCCTACTCCACGCACAGGACAAATGCACCAGGGAAGGATTTCCAGGGCATCCACACTGCTTTCTCAGCTGAGAATGGCTTCCACTCTGTTGGCCACGAGCCGGCAGATCACCACATCACCTCCAGAGACTGCAACGGGCACCTTCTCAACTGCTATGGGAGGAATGAGAGCGTGGCCTCCACCCCGCTGGGTGAAGACCGCAAGAGCCCCAGAGTGCTCATCAAAACGCTGGGGAAGCTGGATGGGTGTTTAAGGGTCGAGTTCCACAACGGTGGCAACCCCAGCAAGGTGCCTGCAGAGGACGCTGGCGAGCCGGTGCAGCTGCTGAGGTACTCGCCTACCTTAACATCGGAAACCTGCCCGGTGCCTGAAGCCAGGAGGGGGTCCAGCGCCGACTCCCTGGCCAGCCATCGCCCCTCTCCCACGGACTCTCGCCTGCGGTCCAGCAAAGGCAGCTCCCTGAGTTCTGAGTCGTCCTGGTATGACTCTCCTTGGGGCAATGCTGGAGAGCTGAGCGAGGCTGAGGGCTCCTTCCTGGCCCCTGGCACACCTGACCCCAGCCCCCATGCCAGTTTCCCACCTGGTGATGCCAAAAAGCCTTTCAACCAAAGCTCTTCCCTCTCCTCCCTCCGGGAACTGTACAAAGATGCTGACCTGGGGAGCCTCTCCCCCTCAGGCATCCGCCTTTCTGATGAGTACATGGGCACCCATGCCAGCCTGAGCAACCGCGTCTCTTTTGCCTCCGACATTGATGTGCCCTCCAGGGTGGCACACAGGGACCCCGTCCAGTACAGTTCCTTCACCCTCCCCTGTCGGAAGCCCAAAGCCTTAGCGGAGGATACTGCAAAGAAGGACTCGCTCAAAGCCAGGATGCGAAGGATCAGTGACTGGACGGGAAGCCTCTCAAGGAAGAAAAGGAAACTCCAGGTGAGCGCACCTTAGAGCGAGGCGGGGGCGGGCTGGGGGTGAGGGGTTGGGGGGGTCCCCGCCATTTCCCCATCTGGAGAAGGGGAGGGTTGGTGGAAGCCACCATAGAGTGTTGTAGGGTTACTTAAATGATCTGGCAAAAGTGAAGAGTTCAATGGAAAGCCTGGCTCGTTTTCAGATGTGGGTTTGTTTTCTCTTTTGCTTCAGATATTTTCACTTTTAGCCCACAACTTTAATCTTCCTGTGTCTTAGTTAGCTTGGGCTGCAAACAAAATACCACAGACTGGTTGGTTTAATCAACAGACATCTGTTTCTCACAGTGCTGGAGGCTGGAAGTCAGAGGTCAGAGTGCCAGTGTGGTCCGACTCTGGGGAGGGTTGTCTTCCTGGCTGCAGACAGCTGCCTTCTCGCTGTGTCCTCATGAGGCCGAGAGAGCGGGACCTCTAGGCTCTTTTTCTCAGGACCTTAATCCCATCATGAGGACTCTACCCTCGTGACCTCTTCTAAACTAATTACCTCTCAAAGCCCTCAGCCAAATACCATCCACTGGTAGTTAAGGCTTCAACATGGATTTTGGGGGAGGAAACAAATGTTGAGTCAGTACCACTCTGGTTCTGTGCATGCCCCTTCACTCTTGCATGCACTCCACAGGCCTAATCTTAAGACTTGGCCGTAGCTGGGAGCAGCGGCTCACGCCTGTCATCCCAGCACCTGGGGAGGCCAAGGCGGGCAGATCATTTGAGACTAGGAGTTTGAGACCAGCCTGGGCAAGATGGTGAAACCTCATCTCTACCCAAAATACAAAAATTACCTGGGTGTGGTGGCAGGTGCCTGTAATCCCAGCTACTCGGGAGGCTGAGACAGGAGAATCGCTTGAACCTGGGAGATGGAGGTTGCAGTGAGCTGAGATTATGCCTGGGCAACAGAGAGATACCCTGTCTTAAAAAAAAAAAAAAAGAAGAAAGAAAGAAAGAAGAAAGTACAGAGTTGGAGAGAATTCCTGAAAGAATTGGTTATCTGAGAATTTTGCTAGACCTCATTCTTACAGTCCAAACAAAAAAGATGAGATTGTCATTATTTTTGGTTGAGTAGGCTTATTGAACTTGATATTACTCTGATGAAATTAAAATTTCTATGCTTAAGTTGGTACATCAAAGAAAAAAAAGTTGATGATATGTGTGTGATCTTTTTTTTTTGAGATAGAGTCTCACTCTGTCACCCAAGCTGGAGTGCAGTGGTGTGATCTTGGCTCACTACAACCTCTGCCTCCTGAGTTCAAACAATTCTGCTGCCTCAGCCTCCTGAGTAGCTGGGATTACAGGGTTGCACCACCATGCCCAGCTAACTTTTGTATTTTAGTAGAGATGGGGTTTCACCATGTTGACCAGGCTGATCTCAAACTCCTGACCTCAGGTGATCCACCCGCCTCGGCCTCCCAAAATCCTGGGATTACAGGCGTCAGCCACGGCGTCTGGCCTGTATGTGTAATCTTAACCTCCTCATAGAGATAGCTGACGGCATTCTGAAAACATCTTGTAACTAAGTGCATGTAACTGAAAAATATATATACTGATAAAACTGATAAGAATGATGAATATACTTCTATGTCATGGTGTACAAAGTTTTACTGGGGGAGCAAAGTGGCTTATCTACCAGGAAGAAAGTTATAGTTCGCCCTTTTAGGTAACTAGTGGCAATTGCTAGATTTTCACTTTGTTGTTGCTTTGTTATTTGTTTTTATTTTTGATTATTTATAGAGGGGAGAAGCTCTTTTTTAATCTGTGTATAAGTCATAGAGTTAAAGGGAATTTGTGTGAGCAGTTAGTCTAGCACAATTGCATCCTAGATAGACATAAAATTATAAAATTCTGTAAATTATATAAAGATTTAGGGGTGGAAAATAATATAACTTTCTGAGTAGATTGCTTCAGGCTTATTAAGTTTGACATTCGTTACTTCCTTCTTATGCGTAGTGCATCTGCCTCCACCCCTCCCTCCTGTGCTGGGCTTGGATTCTCCTCCCTCCTCCTTTACACAGAGATGAAGAAGAGACAATCACCAGCTTGTTTTCAGGGCCTCTTCATATCCCTGCATATATTGTAGTAATTTTACTCCTGGATCATCACTTTTTCAGACTAAACCACGAAATAGAGATTTCCTTGACTTTTTTTCTCTTAGCTCCCATTTCCTGAACAACTCATGCCAGCTGAGCATAATGGGGGATGCAGCTTCTGCTTGCTGGAGGGCTGCAATCCCAGGTAGAGAGCTTTCATGTCTTTTTGATTCCAGTGTTATGGTGCCGACCTATATTCAGCTGTTATTCACTGTTTCCTAATGGGTGGTGGCATTGAGCCAATGATTCTGCATCTGTATTTTTTTTTGAGAGGGAGTTTCACTCTTGTTGCCCAGGCTGGAGTGCAGTGGTGTCATCTTGGCTCACTGCAGCCTCTACCTCCCAGGGTCAAGTGATTCTTGTGCCTCAGACTCCCGAGTAGCTGGGATTACAGGCACGCGCCACCATGACCGGCTAATTTTGTATTTTTAGTAGAGACAGGGTTTCTCTATGTTGGTCAGGCTGGTCTCGACTCTTGACTTTAGGTGATCCACCCACCTCGGCCTCCCAAAGTGCTGGGATTACAGGTGTGAGCCACGGCACCCGGCTTCTACATCTCTTAGGTGCACTGAGTGTGTTGCTCATTGGTGTGTGTGCCTGGCTTACACGCAGCCCTACTGAGTTCCATTCAGTGTCAGTTCCCACTTGGTTCAGAAGTAGACCAGTTGCTGCTGTGTATTTAACATTCTATCACGGGCAGAGTGACCCTCCTTGTCTCTCCTACCCATGGGAACTGGGTCTCCCTCAATTTTGCACTGTCCAAAAACTTAACTCTGAATTGTGTGCCTGTAGAGTTAAAAGCAAACTGGTTAGGGCCAGTCGCAGTGGCTCACGCCTATAATCCCAGCACTTTGGGAGGCCCAGGTAGGCAGATCACTGGAGGTCAGGAGTTCAAGACCAACCTAGCCAACTTGGCGAAACCCCGTCTCTATTGAAAATACAAAAATTAGCTGGATGTGGTGGCATATGCCTGTTAGTCCCACCACTTGGGAGGCTGAGGCAGGAGAATCGCTTTAACCTTGGAGGCAGAGGTTGCAGTGAACTGAGATCGTGCCACTGTATTCCAGCCTGGGCAACAGAGTGAGTCAAAAAAAAATGGTTAGACTCAACGAATTAGAATTTTATTATTTATTTTATTTTTATTTATTTTTAGAGACAGAGTCCTACTCTGTTAAAAAAAAAAAAAGTACCTTCTTAGCAAATTTTAAGCATAGAATATAGTATTGTTAATTGTACTCACCATACTTTACCTTAGAGCTCCAAACTCATTCCTCCTGCAAAACAGAAGCTTTGTACCATTTGACCAGCGTCTTCCCATTTCACCCTCTCTCCTGCCCCTGGCAACCACCATTGTACTCTCTGCTTCCATGAGTTGGACTATTTTGCATTCCACATATAGGTGGAATCTTGCAGTACAAGTCTTTCTGTGGAGTGACATCTCTTGAGTTTTTACTATTTTTTTTTTCCTTTTTTTGAGACAGAGTCTCACTCTTGTTGCCTAGGCCGGAGTGCAATGGTGCAATCTTGGTTCACTGCAACCTCTGTTTCCTGGGTTCAGGAGATTTTCCTGCCTCAGCCTCCCGAGTAGCTGGGATTACAGGCATGCGCCACCACGCCTGGCTAATTTTGTATTTTTAGTAGAAAGAGTTTTTCCATGTTGGTCAGGCTGGTCTTGAACTCCCAACCTCAGATGATCCGCCTGCCTCAGCCTCCCAAAGTGCTGGGATTACAGGCGTGCGCCACCACATCCAGCCTGAGTTTTTACTCCTGAGTCTTTATTCATCTCTACTCTTTGCTATACCGCCCTGATCATCAAGTTACATTAGTCCTTGTTTCTTATTATTTGATTTGGTAGAAGTGGAGTCATTTGTATAGAAATGGAAATCACATGCTTTGTGTACATATATAACAGGCACCTTAATTTCATCCACATAACACAGTGATTAAGAATTCTAGCTGAACCTATTTAAAGACAATCTATATTTTTTAAAGGCTCTTTTTTATTTGCCTGAAAATCAGTCACTGGCTATTAGCATTCTAGATAAAAAGATTGAGAAATTTATTAGAGACTGGGAAAGTTCATGCATATGTATAGGAATCAGTTTTAAAGGCTGGGCACAGTGGCTCACGCCTGTAATCCCAGCACTTTGGAAGGCTGAGGAGGGCAGATCACCTGAGGTCAGGAGTTTGGAACCAGCCTGACCAACATGGAGAAACTCCATCTCTACTAAAAATACAAAATTAGACGGGTGTGGTGGCGCATGCCTATAATCCCAGCTACTCGGGGGTCTGAGACAGGAGAATCGCTTGAACTGAGAGGTGGAGGTTGCAGTGAGCTGAGATTGCGCCATTGCCTTCCAGCCTGGGCAACAAGAACAAAACTCCATCTCAAAAAACAAAAAAAAGAATCGGTTATAAACGCTAAAATGCATTTCCCGCCCATTTCTGAGAAAGGAAAATCCTTGCTTTGCTTGGTTAAACATTTGAAAGTTGGCACTACAGTTTGAGAAGCAGTGTCAAGAGTGTGCGTAGGTCACACTTAACTTTGGGACTCTGTGCCTTTCTCTGGCAGAGTTGTGCTTGCTTTGAAGCACTCCATCATGACCCTTGTAGGATGTCAGAGGTAATTCCTGTGTTTTTGGGTTATGAGTCAGAGGGACATATTTGTAACTGAGATGTTAATACTAGATAGATGAGAAGTGTTTCTTCACCTTTTAGAAGTTTTTGAAAAGCAACAAAGTGACAATTAAAAAAAACTCCTCTAAGTATCTCGAAAGTTTCCTGTCCAAGTGACTCACAGCAGCTGGTTTCTTTGCTCTGTTCTGCCTGAACATCAGTGTATAAATAAACATGACTGGGGGATGCAGTGTAAACAGTGACAAATAATATTTCCATTTGTAATATCTGTTTGGGGCTCAGTTGTTCACAGCTCCTGGGTATTTGGAAGCACTCTTCAGTTGTGTGATTATTTTCCTACCAGACAGCAAGTAATTGCAACTTGTTTTTTGGATGAAATTTCTGAAAAGGAAACCTCTCTTCCCAATGTAATATTCAAAATGAGGCCTTTAGTTAATGGTCCTTGACACAGTTTTCCATCATTTTTATTTTAATGCATAAGAAAATCTAATTGAAAGCCCAGTAGCAGCTGAGTGGTATGGAGTGTGCTTAGCGTCACTGCGGAGTTATCTTCATCTAAGCCATACGTCTTGAATGTCAGTGCCTTTTGAGTCAGAATTAAATGAAAAATTTAATTACTGCTATTTACCAGTGAAAAGCCTGTATGCAAATTATTTTTCTTGACTGACTAGACTTGCAATCCAGATATTAGAAAAATGTCTTTCTGTTTTCAGCTCTGTGCACGGTGTTTTCTTTTCTGTTTTCAGCTCTGTGCACGGTGCATGGCCAGCTTGATCCTCACAGGGGGCAGCAGTATTATATAAGTATGAATTGTATTTAGAGCTGCCTATGTTTGCTTTTGTGTTGGAATAAATACTAAAATTAAGAATCATGTGTCTTTGACATCTCCAGTACCTAGCATAAAACAGGTACTCAAATAAAAGGATATGAATGAATAAGTGAGTATATTTTTTTCACGAAAGCAATTCTCAAATTAAGTAAGAAATACTGATTACGAAAAAAGCTATAGTTACCAGCCACCCTTCATGGATAAGGAATCCTAAGTGTAGTCTTGTTTTTATTATTATTTATTTATTTATTTTTGAGATGGAGTTTCGCTCTTGTTGCCCAAGCTAGAGTGCAGTGGCATGATCTCCGTTCACAGCAACCTCCGCTTCCCAGGTTCAAGTGATTCTCCTGCCTCAGGCTCCTGAGTTGCTGGGATTACAGGTGTGCACTGCCACACCTGGCTAATTTTTGTATTTTTAGTAGAGGTGGAGTATCACCATGTTGGCCAGACTGGCCTCAAACTCCTGACCTCAGGTGATCCGCCTACCTTGGCCTCCAAAAGTGCTATGATTACAGGTGTAAGCGACCATACCGCCTATTATTTTTACTATGTGAACTGGGAAAATAAGATACTAGAGATCTCAAAGTCTAGAAGTCTAGACCTGAGCACTTGGCCAGAGGCTGGGGACTGTAGGGAATGGAAGAGAAGTTTTTGGGTTTTGCATAACAATACTGAGTCCCTAACTTCCTCACCCTCCTCTGGTATTAGTAATTTCCTAATTTAGCTTTCAGATGATCCAGAGGAAAAATAAATTGCAAGAATATGACTTCTTTCCTGGAAGATACTGATTCATGGTTAGCAAAGAAGAAACATCATTCTAGTAATCTTCACGAGTGTGTTGTAAACATACTAGTTAATTTCATGATGCTAAGCGTAGGTTAGATTTAGGAGAGCTGTTGGTATTTCATTTACCTCTGTGAGCGCTAAGTCCACTGGATATAAATTGGCTTGGGCAACATTCTTTCTAAAATTCTTTCTGGTATGAAGACTTGATGATTAAAGATGTATTTTTGTGACAAGAATCTTGCTTTGCATTACATTATTAGCATCCACCGGTATTATACTTATGCCGTGTTTAAGAAGGGATGCTTTGGATAGCTGTAACCTCTAATGGGGGATCATGTGTGTTTCCCACAGGAGCCGAGGTCCAAGGAGGGCAGTGACTACTTTGATAGTCGCTCTGATGGACTGAATACCGATGTGCAGGGGTCCTCCCAGGCATCTGCCTTTCTGTGGTCAGGGGGCTCTGCTCAGATCCTGACTCAGAGAAGTGAATCCACACACGCGATTGGCAGCGATCCCCTCCGACAGAACATTTATGAGAATTTCATGCGAGAGTTGGAGATGAGCAGGACCAACACTGAGAACATAGACACCTCTACAGAGACTGCCGAGTCCAGCAGTGAGTCACTCAGCTCTCTGGAACAGCTGGATCTTCTCTTTGAGAAGGAGCAGGGTGTGGTCCGGAAAGCCGGGTGGCTCTTCTTCAAGCCCCTGGTCACTGTGCAAAAGGAAAGGAAGCTGGAGCTGGTGGCACGAAGGAAATGGAAACAGTACTGGGTAACGCTGAAAGGTGAGTGCAGTATCAGCGGCTGAGGCCGCTGGAATCCTTTCCTCTAGCCGCGCTCTTTCCCAGGAAGTGCCAGGAGCTAGCGTTGGGTTGAGTTCACATGAGGGGTTTGACACAGGATCCGTGGCATGCCTTATTACAGATACTTTCTCACACCTGTGTCTTAGGCTTTACCTACTATTCACACGTATTTTGCAGTCTAATAAATAATTATTGGATTTTTACTTATGTTTATTTTTTTGAGACAGAGTCTTGCTCTGTTGCCCAGGTTGGAGTGCAGTGGCGTGATCTCAGTTTACTGCACCTCTGCCTCCCAGGCTCAAGCAATTCTTGCGCCTCAGCCTCCGGAGTAGCTGGAATTGCAGGCGTGTGCACCATGCCTGGCTGATTTTTGTCTAATTTTTAGTAGAGGTGGGGTTTCATCATGTTGACCCGGCTGCTCTCATAACTCCTGACCTCAAGCAATTTGCCCACCTTGGCTTCCCACTGCGCCTGGCCAAATATAATGATTGGATTTAGTACTTATTGCTTATTTTATAGGCATGCTTGTACCATTCTTTGATCCTTTCCCTGCATTTGGAGAAGAAAAAGTCAATAACCAAAGGTAGTTTAGTTATTTGGAAGGTAGCTTCCGAATTTCACATTCTGTACATGTTCAGAACTCCAAAGAGGTTTTCTTTCCAACTTTTGCAACTAAGAATATCGTCTGGATTATTAATTTGTGTCATTCCAGCTTTATGAACAAAGTCCAGTTGTCATCACTAATAAGTGCAGCTATTTTTTTTTAAACATAAAGGCAGTAGAAGTAAGAATTTGTTTTGTTGAGATGAGAAGTTTCTTATAAGCATTGCCACTTAAAAACTGTAATTGCCTTGCTCATTGCACATGTATAGGTTTGAAGAACTCTAAATGTCTTGTGAGGGAGCGAGAGGCTCCAAATCTATACAGTGTTGATTTATGCAGATGCACACGGAGCTGCCTCACAGCTTCCGGCACCTGCACAGCCCCCTGGGACTCTTTGTCAGAGGAGCTGAGTGTGTTGTTCAAAAGTCAAACCTAAGGCCGGGCACGGTGGCTGATGCCTGTAATCCCAGCACTTTGGGAGGCTAAGGCAGGTGGATCACCTGAGATCAGGAGTTCGAGACTACCCTGGCCAACATGGTGAAACCCTGTCTCTACTAAAAATACAAAATTTAGGCAGGCGTGGTGGTGCTTGACTGTAGTCCCAGCCACTCAGGAGACTGAGGCAGGAGAATCGCTTGAACCCGGGAGGCGGAGGTCTCAGTGAGCCTGGATTGCTCCATTGTACTCCAGCCTGGGTGACAGAGAGAGACTGGGTCTCAAAACCAACGAAAGTCAAGCCTCATCGTGAAGTGATGTCCTTCCCTGTTACAGGAGAGAGCAGAAACACCGGCAAACATGACATGTGCAATGCCCAGCACCCTCTCAATTACCCCTTTCTAGCTTTTCTTTGCCCCTTATTGAACAGTTGGAGCCCTACTCCCTCAACCATGGAGGGCCAGCATCGTGTCTTGGTTACCACAAGCCCCTCTGGTGCCTCTGGTAAAGGGACCTTTGCAAAGGTGTTTCATGTCCAAGTGACACCTTTCCCCAGCAGACTGGCGGGTGTACAAAGCCCAAGGGCCCAGCTTTGCTCACATCCTGCCGTCCTCTTTTCCAACCCTAGATTTGGATGCCTGTAGACATTGTGGCTGGCTGAGAAAGGTGAAGAACTTCCCCAGTTTCTCCGTACTGGAGAGGCAGATTTCTGTACTGAATGACAGAAACAATTTGGAAAGATGCAATAATGGGCTGAATCTGGCAGGATTAAATTTTAAAGAGATAAGAAAGTTCTGCTTTAAGGTGTAAAAGTCAGATAGCTACCCAAGGACAGGATAGGGAGATGTGGCTGCAAACTATTATGAGTGAGTCTGGGCGTGGCGGCTCATGCCTGTAATCCCAGCACTTTGGGATGCTGAGGCAGGTGGATCAGCTGAGTTCAGGAGTTTGAGACCAGCCTGGCCAAGGTGGCAAGACCCTGTCTCTACTAAAAATACAAAAATTAGCCAGGCATGATGGCAGGTGCCTGTAATCCCAGCTACTTGGGAGGCTGAGGCAGGAGAATCACCTGAACCTGGAATGAGGAGGTTGCAGAGAGCCGAGATCATGCCATTGCGCTCCAGCCTGGGCAACAAGAGTGAAACTCGATCTCAGGAAAAAAAAAAAAAAAGTATTATGGATGAAAAAGATGTCGGGGTTTAATTTGCAGGCCACGTGTTTCCAAGGTGATGTGGCTGAAAAAGTAAATATGATTTTGTCAAGAGCAAATGTGGTCTTTAGCTACCTCATTAGAGATGTCCTGTGATGATCAGCTACATCATTAGAAGTGTCATGTGGTCATCAGCTACTTCCTTAGAGATGCGGTGTCTCTTCCAAAGGAGATGACAACTCTTTGCCCTGGTCAGAGTTGGTCGTTTCCCTCCTTGTGGGCACAATATTGCAGGACACTTATTAGGAAATGAGAGATTGATTCTTGAAAGGTTCTCCCAAAGGATCCCTGAATGGGGAGAGAGTGAACATGTTCCCTAAGGGGGTGAACATCTGGGACTATTTGTGAATCATAGTTTGAAGCAGCCTCCTAGTCACATGATATTAATACTTAGAACAGATGCATGTTACCCTATCATGTGTCATGTATCTATTTTTTTAACGTAAAATTTGTTGCTTAAAATTAGCTTTGAGAATTTCTTCCCTGCCTATGGATTTGAAACCTCCCAGTATACATACATCACCCCAGGGATGGGGGTGCTGGACTGGGAGGCAGGGTGTATGTGTATGTCTGTGTGTATGTGTGTCTGTGTATGTGTGTGTTTGTGTGTATGTATGTGTGTATGTGTACGTATGAGAGAGAGAGGGAAAGAGAGAGAGAGAGAGAGAACATACCACTTTGAGAATCGGGTCCATAGGTGATGACAAGGGGATCTAGAGCCATGCCATATGGAAGAAGGCATAAAGATCTAGGGATATTTAGCATGGAGAAAATAAGAACTGGATGGGAGTGAACAGCAGCATGTAGAAAAGGCATTGAATTTATTCTGGGCCTGCAGAGGTTAGGATGGGACTAAGAGATGGGAGACAGGCTGATTCTAAATTAATGTAAAAAACAACAGTGACAGCCTTGGGCAAGCAGAAAGATGCTCCCTTGTTGATCTCTCTGCTACTGACCACATTTATCCAGAGCCAACTTGTTGCAGGCTTCTTGAGGGCAACTCAGGCAGATATCGGTTGAGGGCTGAAAGAGCTGATTGGCAGATCTGTGTGTTTTATCTCAAAAGGTAGACCAAGAACTTCTGGCTACCAGCTTCAGAGGTAAGGATGGACCTGAGTTATCACTGACTGTTGCCAGATTTGTAGTCTTGGCTAGGCCCTGCTTTCCTGGTGTTTGCTTGTAAAACACTTCAAGATCCATGGATAAAGGGTGCTTTGTAGTATAAACGTTATCAAGCACACATTCCTTCCTTTCCTTTGCAGCCAAGGCAAGACATGCGATAAACATGTTTTTTCCCCACATAACCTTTTCCATGTGGCTTTCTACACCTCTTTCCTCTGAGAATTCAGTGTGTTGAGTTCTGATTTCTTGGCTTAGAATCCAAGTTGTAATGTTTGGACTTAACTGTTTGGTTTAATCTTAGTTAAAAACACAGATAGATATGTGTATACACACATATTTACATTTAAGCCTAATTTGAAAATTATCCTTAAAGTATCTGTGTCAATAAATGGGAAACAGTTTTCTGGAGAGAGCCGTTATTAACAAACCATCTGGTTACCTGCCTACATGGAATGTGTAGGTATGCTGGGGACATAAGTGTGTTTTAAGGCTTTGGAGGATGCAATACATTTTAAACAAGGGTAATTCTGCTTTCCATTTGTCTTTTCCAATGAGTGGATTTTCATGCAGTTCACTGGGGACTTCCTGGGCTGAAGAGCTGGCAAGGTGATGAAACATCCCTCAAAATGCACAACAGACTGAGTGACGGTCAGTGTCAGGAGAGGAGTTCATACAGTAATTCCAGGATGCTGGTGATTCTGCCCTGAGATAGGCCAGCAGCAGGGATTGGAGGCCAAGAGGGTATCATAGAAAGGGTGGATTTGAGGGAGAACCAAGACTAATTGCCCTCCTTCCCTGGGTGATAGTTCTACCAATATCTACTAATTTCTACTAATATTACCAGACTATTCCTGAACTGCAATTGCTATGCCAATCCGTTTTCTGTTTCTGCTACCATGGCAAGAACATCTAGTGTCGGCGACCCGTCCAAGCCAAGACCAGCACTTGGTAGGAACTGGGCAGGGCTGGTGGCCACCAGAACTGGGGTGAACGGCAGAGGCTTCACTGATGTGGGTGGGTGCCGCCCCTTTCCACTGGCCCCAGGGCCCCCTTAGAGATGCAGAGTCCCTTGAAGTTCAACTTGATGTAATAGAGTTAAGATTGATTTCCTGATTTGTGAATTAGATAGCCACACAATTCTGCGTATTGTTTTCCATCCTGGCCTGGCTCTAACGTGAAATGCCGTTTTGATTTCACGCCTCCAAGTTAGAGCTGTAGTCTATTGTCCATGGGTTGTTGGGTTTGGTGGCATTTTGGCATCGGCTCAAGGTTTGCGTGCATTTCCTCTAGCTGCCACGATTTAAACCATGGCTGTTGGGAGTCCAGTGTTAGGGAAGCTGGGAAGTGAACGTGAACCCATCAGAAAGAATTTGGACATGGGTGCAGCTGGAGCTGCTCTGTCCTCTTTACCCTGGTCCTTGGGCCTCGGGTCATGGCATGTCGCATGTGCAACAGTAGCATCAGACGGGCCTTACCCTATGGGAAGACTGGGGTTATTGTTTAACTGCTGCGTCGGTGGCTGGAAAAAGATACTGGCCAGGCCTCCAAGGAGCAGCTCTGGCTGCACACCTCTTGCTCTTCCCTTGTTTGTCATACTTGTGCTCTGTCAGCCTCTTAGTTTGGATGAGTTTTATTTGCAGGGAGGAGCGAATGTGTGGTGTTTCTTGAGATCATAAAGTACTGTGGAGGGAGAAAGTAGTGTTTCTGAAGGCCAAGCTTGCTGCAGGCTTCTTTCTCTCTTGCCTTCTGTGTGCTGTTATGAGTTCTTTTGTATAAACTTGCTTGTTCATAGCAACACTGACTTTTAAAGGAAGTAATGAAATTGGAAGGACTGAAATAGTTTTTAAGAAATCTGAACTTTTATGAATGAGGACACAAGCACAGTAGGGTAAAGTACCGTTAGGTGAAGCCCAGGCGTTTATTCACAGTGAAGGCGGGCTGCTGTGTCTTTCCTGTCAATGTGAAAGGTGCTTATGAAGCACTCAGATGGTGGGCATATCATTGTTATTCATATGCTGGAGGTTGGCACGTGAGAAGTGGTCAAAACAGTTTATAGGATACAGATTTGAGGAGACAGTCAACTTATACAAGAGAACACACCTGTGAGCATCTTAAATTTGCTTAAAAATTGTGTCTAATAATTATAATGCAATTTCTAATTAATGGCACAAACTCTTAATAACTTCTACCTGCAATGCTTTGTTAGTGCATGAGGGGAAACATAAGTACTTGAAAGCATATGTTGTAGTATTTTTAGAGTAATGTTTTAAAATTCAGGCACATTTAGTTTCACTTTTCTCCCTTAAATAGTGTTTTCTATTACTGTGAGATAAAAGGAAATACTAAAAATTAAGTTACTTTACATGGCATTTGGAGAATAAGCTGGGTACTTTCTCATAAATGGCAAAGTTCCGCAGGTAGGTCCAGTTTCTTGTTCCCATTCATTGTCAATGGAATAAGTGAGTATGGCATTTTCTTTGGCCTCTCACATCAAGATTCCCTAAATAATGTGGTGTTGTGTTTAAGGACAAGGGTTTTGGGGCCAGAGGGCCTGAGTTACATCCCTGCTGCTCCATGGTGCAGCAGTAGGACCCCTGCAAGTGATTCGATCTCTCAGTTTTCTCATTTGTAGTGTGAAAGGAAAATAAAGGCTGGGGACCCCAATTCATGATGCCAGAAGGAAAAAAAATTAAGCCAAAAGCTGAGTCATGCAAGAAGCTGCCTTTCCTTTTGCTCCTAAGCAGCTATAGATAAAAGGTTAAATATACCTACAGGCAGCTAGCTACTCTGTGTTCACCTTTTTTTTTTTTTTTTTTTTTTTTTGAGACAGAGTCTTGCTCTGTTGCCCAGGCTGGAGTGCAATGGTGCAATCTTGGCTCACTGCAACCTCCGCCTCCCGGGTTCAAGCAATTCTCCTGCCTCAGCCTCCCGAGTAGCTGAGATTACAGGCGTCTTCTACCACACGAAGCTAATTTTTGTATTTTAAGTAGAGATGGGGTTTCACCCTGTTGGCCAGGATGGTCTTGATCTCTTGACCTCATGATCCACCTACCTCGGCCTCCCAAAGTGCTGGGATTACAGGGGTGAATCACTGCATCTACCCATCACCTTATCTTATCTAAAGTGCTGATTCACCAAGTGCTGGATGATTACGTGATTGACACTTTCCCTGCCTGCACCTTTTCCATGGCAGCAGGTGGATTACACACTCTCCCTCTTTCCCCTCCAGGCCACTTTTAATTTTTAAACATTAAAGCCCTCAGCATCATCTTTGGAGAAAGGCACAGACCACAGACTGTTTCTGTGATTCTGTGTTCTCTTCCTCTGGGCGTGTCCTTAACCTTGGCAAAATAAACTTCTCAATGGATTGAGACCTGTCCCAGATACTTTTTGGGTTATAGTAGAGTGGACTAAATAGCCCTGCCCACCTTAGGGCCTCTATGGGGATTAATTAAGCCAGTACATGTGGAGTACTTAGAAGAGTTAAGCAATGGCTTACTGTTTGGTATTGTTACTACTGATATGACATTTACAAAGACGTCTCATTTTCATTCAGGTTCATTCTATTACAACTAGGGTGTGCTTTGGATGCCACTTTTCCTTGTTTACCACGTTTCTATCGTATGATTGTCTCACTCAAAAAACGGTTACCTTCCCAGTCCTTTCCCGCATCTCCAGGCCTGACCGGGATGTTCTTTTGCTTCTCTGTTTCACAGGATGCACACTGCTGTTTTATGAGACATATGGGAAGAATTCCATGGATCAGAGCAGTGCTCCTCGGTGTGCTCTGTTTGCAGAAGACAGCATAGTGCAGTCTGTTCCAGAACATCCCAAGAAAGAAAATGTGTTCTGCCTCAGCAACTCCTTTGGAGATGTCTACCTTTTCCAGGTACTGCTGGTACTTTGTAAGTGGAGGTGATAGCTTATGTATTGCGGCCAGGTGCAGTAGCTCATGCCTGTAATCCCAGCACTTCCGGAGACCGAGGTAGGTGGATCACCTGAGGTCACCAGTTCAAGACCAGCCTGGCCAACATGGTGAAACCCCGTCTCTACTAAAAATACAAAAAAAATCAGCTATGTGTGGTGGCGGGCACCTGTAATCCCAGCTACTCAGGAGGCTGAGGCAGGAGAATCGCTTGAACCCGGAAGGCGGAGGTTATGGTGAGCCGAGATCACGCCATTGCACTCCAGCCTGGGTGACAGAGCAAAACTCCATCTTAAAAAAAAAAATAGCTTATGTATTGCTAGAATAAGAAGGAAAAGTAAAGGCAAAACTTGGAAATGAAATCGAATAAATGCTTAGTCAGTCTTTAGATTTGGCCTTAAGCAAGAGAAATTGGCCTCTGCTGACTGCCAAGGGCACTGGGCCATCACCGGTGCAGTCATTCACATAGAGGGCGTTTTTCAGGTGCCTCTGAAGTCCCAGACTGTGGCCCAGGGGATGCTCATTGGGACACAAAGAGAAAAAGTCATGATCCCTGTTCTGGAGTAGCTTGTGATCCAGTGAGTGCAATGGTCAAGATTCTCAGATTTGGGGCTTTTTAAATGCAGCTTGGAGAATATTGATGGGAGAGGCTTGGGTTCTTCCCTGAATCTCAGTGCATGTCAAAGATTTTCAGGAAAACCCTCATGGGCAACTGCTATGAGATCTCCTTTCCCTGTGGAAGTGGTCTTAGGATCTTAAGATTCAGGTTATCTACTGTTAAGAATTTTCAGTGGCCTTCTAGCCAACGAGACGTCATAGAGCATGGTGGTACTGAGCCATCGGCACTGGGGCCAGGCTTAGGTTTGAATCCGAGTGCTTTTGTTAGCGTTGAGTTTGTAAGTGATCTTGGAGCATGTAGCAGACTTCTCTGAGCTTTGGGCTCTTTGACCAGTAGGATAATAATGGCTTACAGGATTGCTGTAAGAGTAAATAACATCATGTGTGTGTGTTAAGTGCTAATGAAATGGTAATTATGGTTATTAATTCAGAAGAGGTGAGAGTGATAGCCAGGAAGTGAAGTGTGCTGCTTAAATGCCTCCCAGTCTATACCCAGCACTTGACATAGACACAGTGTTGGCTGAAGGTTCCATTTGACTGGAAGTTTTATGGAAAGCCTAATAAAGCCTGGGTTTAGATCTCTCATAAAGATGGTCCTGGGCACCCTTAGAAGCCCTGCAGAGTAACTGTTCTCTAGGCTGACTTTGGGAGTCTAGAATGCTGTGAAGTGCTCCTCCTGGGACCAGCACTGGGTAAACTCCCTGGGCCTTTAGTTGTACTGCTTTCCCAAACTGACTTGACTAACTAGAGCTGGCGCCTGAGATTTGATTTTCATTTTCCTAACAGAAAGATTTCTTAAAACCTTCTATGATGCTTTAAAGCAAAGTAATCAATTTATGTTAGTCTGAATTGTAGGGAAGGTTAAAAAAAAAAGCAAAATCTTAGCTGAATTATGTGTGGGTTTCTTAGTGGTAAGTGTGAAATGAACATTTTATTTTGTGATTCAGGCAGAACGTCCTTACTTTTAAAAGTTTTCCCTCCTGTGATCCCAGCACTTTGGAAGCTGAGGCAGGAAGATGGCTTGAGAGCAGGAGTTAGAAATCAGCTTGGTCAACATAGTCAGGCCCCATCTCTACAAAAGAAGAATAAAAAAATTAGCGGGTCATGGTGGTGCGCGCCTGTGGTCCCAGCTACTTGGGAGGCTGAGGCGGGAGGATTGTTCGAGCTTAGGAAGTCAAGGTTGCAGTAAGCTATTGGCCTCTGCTGACTGCCAAGGGCACTGGGCCATCACCAGTGCAGTCATTCACACAGAGGGCATTTTTTAGGTGCCTCTGAAGTCCCAGGCTATGGCCCAGGAGATGCTCATTGGGACGCAAAGAGAAAAGATCATGATCCCTGTTCTGGAGTAGCTTGTGATCCAGTGAGTGCAATGGTCAAGATTCTCAGATTTGGGGCTTTTTAAATGCAGCTTGGAGAATATTGATGGGAGAGGCTTGGGTTCTTCCCACAGATCTCAGTGGATTGTGCCACTGCACTCCAGCCCAGGAGACAGAGTGAGACCTGTCTCAGCAACAATAACAACAACAAAGTTTTCCCAGGTGGTCCTATTTTGTGATTCCAGAGGCCACTTGAGGCTTGACCCTGTGACTCAAATGTGTGTGGTTATTTCTGGACATCAAAAGAACTGAAAGTACTTTCAGTCTGCTTAGAATCGTACCTATTTGCCTATTGTACTTTATTCAAACTTTGCTTATTTAAAAAATTTTTTTTCTTTAAAAAAAATTTATTATTATTATTTGAGATGGTGTCTCGCTCTATTGTCCAGGCTGGAGTACAGTGATGTGATCTCAGATCACTGCAACCTCCACCTCCTGCGTTCAATCAATTCTTGAATTCCTGCCTCAGCTTCCCAAGTAGCTGGGATTACAGGTGCCCGCCACCACAACTGGCTAATTTTTTTTTGTGTGTGTATTTTTAGTAGAGATGGGGTTTTACCATGTTGGCCAGGCTGGTTTTGAACTCCTGACCTCAAGTGATCTTCTTGCCTTGGCCTTCCAAAGTTTTAGGATTATAGGCATGAGCCACCACACTGGGCCTATTATTATTTTTTAATTGACATGGGGACTCACTGTGTTCCCTAGGCTGGTCTTGAACTCTTGGGCTCAAAAGTCCTGGGATTACAGGCATGAGCCACTGTGCCCAGCCAAAAATAAAATATTTTTCTTTTATAAAAATAGTATATGGTCTTTGTGTTAGAAGTCATTGGAAAGTAAAGAAACGAAGAACTTTCCTATATTCAAAGACAATAGCATTATTTTGTTTCCCTCAATATCCTTTTATTTACAATTTTTTGTATTGAGGCCATACTGTAGATATAGTTTTATATCCAGATTTCAAAATTTCATATTCTAGTTCTAATGTTGACTCATTCTGTTAAAATTCTGAAGACAAGCATCCTTTTATTTATTAGTTTACTTTGAGACAAAGTATTGCTCTGTTGCCCAGGCTGGAGTGCAATGGCGTGATCTCAGCTCACTGCAACCTCCGCCTCCTGGGTTCAAGTGATTCTCCTGTCTCAGCCTCCCAAGTAGCTGAGATGTCAGGTGTGCACCACCACACCCACCTAATTTTTGTATTTTATGTATTTATGTATGTATGTATTTATTTATTTATGAGACAGAGTCTCACTCTGTCACCAGGTTGGAGTGCAGTAGCGCAATCTCAGTTCATTGCAACCTCCACTTCTTAGGTCCAAGTGATTCTCATGTCTCGGCCTCCCAAGTAGCTGGATTACAGGTGCATGCTGATTTTTGTTTTTTTAGTAGACAGGGTTTCACCATGTTGGCCAGGTTAGTCTTAAAGGCCTGACCTCAGGTGATCCGCCCATCTCGGCCTCCCAAAGTGCTGTGATTACAGGCATGAGCCACTGCGCCTGGCCAAGCATCGTTTTAGAGAGCAGCACAGTGTATCATGACTGTGTCTACCCTGTTGTCCTTATCACTCCTGTGTTGTGGGCCAGCACTTGTTTCTAGCTTTAGTTCCTGTTCTATTCAGGGCTCTAAGATGCTTTCTGCTCTGCTCCTGATCTTCTCTGAGTCCCTCTGAACCTGAGTTGAATGGTTGAATGTGTTTTTTAAATTAAACAGCTTTTCTGGAGTGCAAGTACTTCTTGGGTTTACACATCCAAGCACAGCCTGCCATTTCGGAGGGCGCTTTTGGGGTAAAATGATCTGAAACAGGTTTCCTCCCTCTCTGTGTGCAGGCCACCAGCCAGACAGATCTAGAAAACTGGGTCACTGCCATACACTCTGCTTGTGCATCCCTTTTTGCAAAGAAGCACGGGAAAGAGGACACAGTGCGGCTGCTGAAGAACCAGACCAAAAACCTGCTTCAGAAGATAGATATGGACAGCAAGATGAGGAAGATGGCAGAGTTGCAGCTCTCCGTGGTGAGCGACCCAAAGAATAGGAAAGCCATAGAGAACCAGGTACTGTTTGTGTACACCTGCATTTCCTTCCATTGCCCACATCGCTTGCGCAGTGACTTGCTGGTATTTCTTGGCTCACATCTTGGTGGTATTTCTTACACCCTGGGGGAAATAGTTTCTATGGCTTTTCATTTGAGGTACCCAATGTTTGCCGTGTTGTGACATGGGTGATATGATATGCTTTACAACCTTTGGTGGCTCCATGTATATACTGAAATATTTTGTGACGAAAACTTAATTTCTCATTTTTTTCTTTCTTTTTTTTTTTTTTTTTGAGATGGAGTCTCACTCTTGTTGCCCAGGCTGGAGTGCAATGGCGCAATCTTGGCTCATCACAACCTCCGCCTCCCGGGTTCAAGTGATTCTCTTGCCTCAGCCTTCCGAGTAGGTGGGATTATAGCCACCCGCTACTACGCCTGGCTAATTTTTTGTATTTTTAGTAGAGACGGGTTTCACTATGTTCGTCAGGCTAATCTTGAACTCCTGACCTCAGGTGATCCACCCGCCTCTCCTCTGCCTCCCAAAGTGCTGGGATTACAGGTGTGAGCCACTGCACCCGGCCCCAAAACTTAGTTTCTAATGTGAATAGTGCCTTCTGGCCTGTTGTATTCACTCATATATTGTTGTTTTCTGGAAAAAAAAAATCCCTGCAATAAAACCACTAGAAGGTTAGACAGGTAAGATTCTAATACGATGGCTTTGGAAAAAGTGGTTTCATATAACATAGCTGTTTCTGTGTCTGTGGATTGCAGAAAATAAGTAATTTTTCTGTTTATAACAGAGAAGCAGCTAATGAAATGCTTTCTTTTCTCTGCTCCAGTTCCACATTCATATAATAAATGGCTGGTTCCTATGCCATTTGCATTTTAGAGAAGGGAAGCAGTTTGAAAATTTTATTTCCCTTTGCTCAGATGACCTGAACACTTAGACAAATGTTAGTGGAATTTCTAGCAGCTCTATGTTAAGTCAGGTTCCCTAGGAGACAGACCTTGAGAGAGATTTAGATGTGAGGTGTTTTACTGGGAATGCTCTTAGGGACGACTCTAGCCTGGAGTGAGGGAGCAGGATCTGGGGACAAGTTCCATTGTGATGCAGCCTGTCCCACAGTGAGCTGTGGAGCTGGGAGGGCCATTCAGAGTTTGGAGGCAACAGGCGGCTATGTTACTCTCAGGCCTGCAGGGCAAGGCAGTTCCCTTCAGCAGACGTCACTTTCCACGAGGGGATCTGTGTGAGCTGGAAAAGGGAAGGAATGCCTCTATTTTGAAGGGGAATCCGGGTGATGCACTGTAGAATCCACAGCAGCTCCCCCAAAACCAACTGATCAACTGTCAAATGACCTGGGAGCTTGAATGAGGAATGAGATGAAGATAGATAGTGGGCAGGCTCTTGAATTTTTCTTCCTTTAATTACTTGGTAAGTTATTACAGAGAAACCAGGTTCTTCAGAGGAAAAAAAAAAACTCATGGTAACAGAACAATTTGGACATATTGTGACTTATTAGAAAGGAATTTTGCATATGGTGTTTTATTTAAATTGCAAATCACATCATATCTCTGTTTATGTCTGAATGTTTAACCTTGTTTGGAAATTTTTTCATCTGTGTATATATGAAAAATTCTGCATGAGGCTCGGCGTGGTGGCTGACACCTATAATCCCAGCACTTTGGAAGGCAGAGGCAGGTGGATCACCTGAGGTCAGGAGTTCGAGACCAGCCTAGCCAACATGCTGAAACCCATCTCTACTACAAATACAAAAATTAACTGGGCACGGTGGTGGGTACCTGTAATCCCAGCTACTCAGGAGGCTGAGGCAGGAGAATCGCTTGAACCTGAGAGAGGCGGAGGTTGCAGTGAGCCGAGACTGTGCCATCGCACTCCAGCCTGGGGACAGAATGAGACTCTGTTTCAAAAAAAAAGAATTCAGCATGAGTAGGAAAAGATTTCTGTCTAGAAATAGGAAACTGATCAAAGGCATGCATTCATTGATACACTGAGAATTTGGAACACTGCCTCAATTGGCAATAGCAAAATAACCAAATAATTCCCACCTCTGCCCCTCACTAATCTTCTGACGATGTCTACCTTTGCTCCTCCTTTGCTCATATCTGCTGTTGTCTTTCTCCCTTCCCAGTTCTTTCTCTTCTGCTTATTTTCCCATCTGCAAACGCTGGTGTACCTAATAGATGCATTTGGCTTAAAGAAATAAAATAATTATAAAATATGGACCCCGTTTCTAAGAAATTATCATTTAGTTAGAGAGCCAGCCTTATGAACATGAAACTAAAGGACATTCTAAAATGGTCTAAGTTAGGTGACAGATGGTGTAGTTATCAAATATGATGGGAGATCAGAGGGTTGAGGTTGTACTGTGATCCTGAGGAAATGAAGGGTTCCTGGATGGTGTTAAAACATTGTTAAGAAGAGAGATCCAAGATGGCCGTTTAGCAGCAGCTCAGGATTGTAGCTCCCAGTGAAAGCGCAGAAAGTGAGTGGACGCCGCAATTTCAGACGAATTTCTGTTGCCCACAAACTGGGAGATACTTAGCGGAGGAGCCACACGAGTTGCCAGCGTGACTCTTTTGGCCGGCGTGACTGTTTTGCTGGCGCCCCGGCACAGCGCTTCTCAGTGCGGAGTATACGGACTGTGTGCTCTTTGAGTCGGGCTCCGCTGGTCCCATCCCCACAAGGAGAACAGTAATTGGAAGCACTGAGGACTGAGAGTTTCACAGTAAGCACAACTGAACTCGGGAAGGCCTAGCTCTGTGGGGAACGAGTGTCCGCCGAAGGAAAACTAAGAAACAGAAAAAACTTCATCACCAACAAGCCGGACGTCCACTGAGACCCAATCTGAAAGTCAGCAATTACAAAGACGACAGGTGGATAAATCCACAAAAATGGGAAGAAACCAGTGCAAAAAGGCTAAGAACACCCGAAATCAGAATGCCTCTCCTCCTACAGGGGATTGCAGCTCCTTATCAGCAAGAGAACAAGGCCTGACAGAGAATGAGTGTGATGAACTGACAGAATCAGGCTTCAGAAGGTGGATAATAAGAAACTTCTGTGAGCTAAAAGAACATGTACTAACCCAATGCAAAGAAACTAAGAACCTTGAAAGCAGATTTAACGAAATGCTAACGAGAGTGGATAACTTAGAGGGGAATATAAATGAATTGATGGAGCTGAAAAACACAACACGAGAACTTCGTGAAGCATGCACAAGTTTCAACAGCCTGATTGACCAAGCACAAGAAAGGATATCAGAGGTCGAAGATCAACTCAATGAAATAAAACAAGAAGGCACGATTAGAGAAAAAAAGGGTAAAAAGGAACGAACAAAGTCTCCAAGAAATAAGGGACTATGTGAAAAGACCTATCTACGTTTGATAGGTGTACCTGAATGTGACAAAGAGAATGAATCCAAGCTGGAAAATACTCTTCAGGATATTATCCAGGAAAACTTCCCCAACCTAGCAAGGCAGGCCAATATTCAAGTCCAGGAAATACAGAGAACACC
>CAUYLG010001917.1:0-100180 GCA_963573385.1 Cacajao melanocephalus | reverse complement strand
GTTATGAGTAACATATAAACAAGGAACAACAAACTGCGGAAGGCTGCAGGAGGCCTCTGAGGAGGAAGGCCTCTCCATGCCTCATGTTCCAGTGCAGCGTGACCTAGGCTCTGTCACCATAAACATTGTGCTCAAGGATGTAAAACCACGTCGTAGCACTATGACGTAGCCAGACTTGTAGGCTCCTTGTAAGGCCTGCGTTCCATCAACTGCACACAGGAAACAGGCTAAAGATAACCACACGCTCTTATTTTGTGAAACTCGCAAACCGCCATTGTTATCAAGCCTTAGAATGACACACCAGTTCCAGTTCACTGATTCACTCCGCCATCACATAACCCTCTCCCCACCATTACTCCACGCCTACCCTGTAGATCAAAGTCATTATAATCAATAGTGTGGATGATCAGAGTTCAGGGCCTTCACTGCCTCCTCCAGAGTAATAAGTGATGGCCCCCTGGTCCCCCTTGTCTCTCTTAATCTGTCTTTTTCTCATTCCTTTGTTGCCACCAAACTTGGGGTACCCATGGGTGATGTAGGGCTGGCTCCCTACATTCTGGTGCCCAATGTGGGGCTCATGGATTCCCTATGTTCTGACCCACCAATATGTGGGGCTCATGGATCCCTACATATACCTATGTAACAAACCTGTACATTCTGCACATGTATCCCAGTACTTAAGGTATAATTTTAAAAATTCATGAAAACAGACATTTGTAAACTCTTCTTTCAAAATGTAATGTGGTAATCCCAGCTACTCAGAAGGCTAGGGTGTAGGGATTACTTGAGCCCAGAAGTTTGACACCAGCCAGGGCAATATAGCAAGACTCCATCTCAGAAAAAAAAACTTTATTAAAAAAACCTTAAATAATGTAATGTAGATTACTCTTTACAAATAAAATGTTTTAGTGAATCTGAGAAATATCAGTGTCATCAATATTAAAAATTATGTAGGTAAGTGCCTGCATTCATATCCAAATTCATGAAAAGAGAAGGAAACCATTCAGGTTGGGAAAACCAAGGCATACTATGAAAATGTCTTAACTCCAAGTTACTTCAGTGTACTTTATTCAGAAAAGTCTGTTAACAAAAGTAACATACCCACGTCAGAGTTTTTGTAGGTTACAATATTGTTCTCTTCACTAATTTTATCCATTTTTGTGTAAATGGAATTCACTGTCTACTTTGAAAGAATGGCCATCAGTTTCCTAGAACAGACAGCCTTAGCATTACTAATGAAGTTTTAATATATGGTTAACGGCTTCCTCCCTGTGACTTCTCATCTCAGTAAATGACAGATCCATCCTTCCAGTCTCTCAAAATACAAATCCATTAGTGTAAGAGAATGTAGGAAAAGCCAGTGTTTCTCCTACTTTCACAATCACTCAACACTTCTGACACCAGATCCTTCCACAGCCACCAGCTGAGCGTCACCTAATTCAATTCAATCCTAACACTATCTACCTGGAGATAGCAGCAGCCCTCAGCTTAAGGACTAAACCCCTCATGACTGCCTCCCATTCAGATGCCAATTCCAAATCTCAGGTTGTGACCTGTACTTTGAACAACCAGCTATAAATCAGAGATCCTATAACACACCTCTTTGGGTTTGATTAATTTTCTAGAGCAGCTCACAGAATTCAGAGAAACATTTCATATATATTTACCCATTTACTATAAAAAAAATTACAAAGCATATGGATGAATAGCCAGTTGGAGAGCTGCATAGGGTGCGGTATGGGAGAAGGGGTACAGAGCTTCCATGTCCTCCCTGGGTGGGTGCACCACCTTCTAGGAACCTCCACATGTTCAGCTACCCAAAAGTTCTCTGAACCCTGTCCTTTATTTAGGATTTATATGGAGGCTTCAATTCTACAGGTATAACTGATTGCATCACTGGCCACTGGTAATCAACTCAACCTTCAGCCCCCGAGAGGTTTAGAGATGGGGTTGAAAGTCCCAACTCTGTCATCATGCCTTTGTCGTTCTGGTGACCAGCCCCCATCCAGAAGTTACCAAGGGCCTCCAGCCACTAGTCATCTTATTAGAGTGCAAAAGACACTCCTATCAAGGGTTTTAGGAGCTGTATGACAGGAAACAGGGATGAAGACCAAATACATATTTCACACTATCACAATTAGCAAATTCAACTGGCTCTACTTTTAGAACATCTTCCTACCACCTTCACTGTCATCTCCAAGCCACCGTTATCTCTCACCTGGATGGCTTGCGAGAGAGAGACTTGTCTCATGCTGCCTCCTTTGCCCATCTGCAATCTGTGTTCCACTTGCTCTTCTGAAGAGCAAGTGAAATGTTGCCACACCTCTGCAATGTCTTTATTTATCAGAATAAAATCCACAGCCCTCAGTATGTCCTGCACAGGCTGCCAGGGCATTTCTTGCTGCTGCGTTCATGACCTCTTATCATATCACTCTTGCCCTTGCTCCACCGATGTGCCCTCACCTGTGAGATTTACGCTTGCTGTTTTTTCTGCCTGTACTGCATTTTCCTCAGCCATCCACGTGGTTCTCATTTCCTTGCTTCTTTCAGAGAAATAAGCAAATGCCTCCTTATCATGTTTCCCTGGCCAACCTATATAAGATAGCACACATGCCCCATAACTACTTACAGATAACACTGAGCTTGCTTTTCTTCACAGCATTTATTCCTCCAAATATATTATTAGCTATCAAAATGAAATTTTTAATGAACAGAAGATTTGCCTCTAGTTAACTGGAATTCTAAGTGCTTAGGGAAGAGTCTGGCACATAGTAGGCTAGAATTAATGGTCCCTAAAAAGTATTGACACATCAAGAAGAGAATAAGATGATATATACCTGGCATCCAGGACACAAACTCCAGTGGCAACAAGAGTACTGTCCCCGCTACTCACCAATCTTACTCCGGGCCTTCCTCGAATGTGAGATTACCTCTAATAATTAGCCTTCTAATGAAGTGCTGGCTTAGATACCACGAACTATAACACGTAATGAAGCTGGAGAAAAGCAGAAAAATAGCATCCTCCCTCACCCCATCTCAAAACACTCAACACATGGTTCCTCACTCAGTAGGCACTCAATAATACATGACCGTCAGGAAGCATGACCATTTTAATTTTACTAAAGAGCGAAGCAGAATGAGAGAGATGACATTTTCTCATGACTTGAGCTTATACAATTGGAAGGAAGAAAGCGGTTGTAGTAAGAGAGGCAGGCTCTTCAAATTCTCACAAAACACAAATTCCTAGTTTTGCTTTGGATGGGAAGCACGTCAAATCAGGCATGTTAGGGGAGAAAGGGTGAAGGGAAAAATGCTCAGACTATGCTATTTGAAGTTATTTGGTAAGAATGGCTATTTTTCCCTCTGATATTCTTGAACCACCCAAATGTCATGTTTCCATGCCCTGCTGTCTGAATGCCATCAAAGGCACAGCTTTGAGGTGAAAGGAAGGAGTCAGTCATATGCTCATCTTCTCACATGCTGCTACCACTGCTGATTTTTTTAAAAGCTTTGTGACCTAGAAAGGAGATGTACGGTATGAATGATGCACGGACTGCAGAGAGCATAGGGCGTCATCAGTCTATTTATACCTCCAGGAAGGAAAAAATGAGTACAGCGCAATGGCTGTATATTCCAAGGACTGAGTATGCAGAGATCATCCGGAAGAAACAATAAACAACACAGTGAGGGTGGCATTTATGTCATCAGTGAGAAAGAAAAGGTGAGGCCATATTCCCATGTTCCTTGATCTTTCCAAAATTCTGTTGACTTTTACAGAATTTCAAGTTGATCCTCTGATATTTCCCATGACTGGATAAAGCATCCCAAATCTGAGTTAAAGACACTGCCATCCACATTTTAATATAGCTTCATTTCATATGTGCATATAGACTCACATTTAGCTGTAATTGATAGCCATTTGGATATACTGTAAGTCCCGAGGGAAAGTTTTTTAGGGTTAAGAAAGTATTTGGAAAAGCGTTACAGTTACTTGTGCTACTTAACTCCAAAAATGGGGAAAATGAGATTTACACAGATTTGTACAATATGATAGAAAAAAAAAATTTTTCTCAAGGTGTATAGTCTATTTCCCTTAAGATGTGAAATCTTTCCAGGACAAAGCAGGGAAAAAGCACCAAGGCCCAGCTGCTAACAGTTATTCCTGCATCACTAGAGAATTTAATGCCAGGCTTTACCTTCAGACTTCCATTTGTTTCAAATGGAAGCATTATAACATGTAGCCTAACAGATACGATGTTCTGAAATGTACTCATTTTGCTTTTTTGCAACCGTTTATTTGTGCAATTACTGCCAGCTTCACTTGCTTTTGGAGTTATTTTACTAGCAGTGGTGATGGGTTTGATGACAGCTGGCCAGAGTATGAGGTGTTTTCTAAGGTCTGACATTAGGTATTTCCTAGTGCAAAATTTACTGATCCCACATAGGTTCAAACCTAGAGCCAGGATTCCTTAATGGAACACAAATGGATTTACTTTGAATACACTTAAGGTTCACAGCAAACACTTCCTGTTTCTATTACCGTCCAAGTCTTCTTACCATGTCTGAGGTAGACAATTCAAGGCTTGATTCTTCACCCTTTCCTTTCATCTGCTGAAATCCCATTTAGTTTTAATGCACCAGGCACGCACCGTTATTTCATCCTACGCAGTCCTCCCACAGCCTGACCTATAAAGGACTGACACTGAGTCTTGGCTTGTTCAGATCAGAGAGAAATAACACTTTTATTTCTTTAATTTCAAAAGCTTCCAAGGTAACTTTTGAGCTTGTAAATGTCAATATTTTGCTGTCAAGCCAATTATATTCTTAACCCCGCTGCTACATATAGGAAACATAGAGTATGACAGAAAGTCAATGAATTTATAATTAAAACAGTATTGACTATGCTTTTCAAAATGTAAATGGATGATACAAACTAATACAACCAATTTGTTTTATTTGGTTTGGTTTTGTTTTTTGATTGGGTTTGTGGGTTTTAGAGGTATTGCTCTTTGTTGTTTATGTGTATTTGCGCATGGAAAACTGATATTCATGAGAGACAGGTCAGGAGCTGGAGAGCAGGGATAGAGAAAGCAGGAAAGAAAAGAAAACTCAGATATAGGTACTCTGTAAGTTAAACTCACAGGTACTCGATAAATATTGGCTGTTTGATCATACAATGGAGGAGAAAGGAATGACATGCTGTATTATCTTTGAAGCCTCCTCTACATGCACCACACTACTATGAATAGAAAATTGATTTTCATGTGTCAATAATTGCAGAGCTCTCTTTTCTCTTAACTTTCTGCTACATAAAGCAGTCCTGCAAGGTCTTCCCTCCTTCTTTTCCTTCTCTCATATTGCCACAGGGGAGCTCCCAGGAGTCTGCGTTTAAATGGAGATAAACCTAGCACAAACAAAATCGTGTGCTTTCAATAGGTTATTAAAGTACAAACATTCAGAGGGAGTTTTAAACAATTTGGCAAATTTTCTGAGAGGCAGAGCAATGATGTTCCATAGGAAAATTTGCTAAATGAAAATAAGTAGAATAATTAATACCTATTTCTCTTTTCAAAAAAGAAATTTCATTTTCATGGAATTAGGGTTTTTATGATTTTCATATTTCATCCTTAACTTATGCTCATGCCCCTGTTTATAATATTCAGCATAATTACTGTGGGGCAAAAGAAAGCAAAAGGATCTATACATATATATTTAATGTACACACAGCAAATGAAAAGAGATAGTCTTGTACAATTTTAAAAAATAGCTAGTCAAAAGAGTAACTGGTCAAATTTTTTGAAGGAAACAGATATTTCTTTTAGATTTCCTAATTTTATAGACATATCCTTAATCACACTGACAGTCATCATTCATTCTAAAAAATAATAAGGTATCACCTAAATAGCTTATGTCAGAATTAATTGTTAAATAAGTACATTCATAATTCCTCCTGTCACCCACATTCCCTTACATAGCTACGCAGATAGTCAAGCTTCTGTATCCTAGTTAGGAGTTAGGAACATAGTGGTACAGTTTATCAACATCCATAGATAAAACAGAGTAAGATTTCCTCTCACTTACATTTATGTTAAATCTCCCTCAAATCAATTTCTATTTAACTTCTTGCAGAAAGAAATAAAAACCAGCAGTTAGTGCCGACAAATTAAACTAAAGGTAAATACACACTAAATATATACATTTATATATTCTTTTATATATTTTACACCTATTCAGGAGCACTTCATTATAGAATTTTGACTCACTCAAACTCTGCTCATTACCATTGATTGATAAATTATTTATGAAAGATGATCATGACCTCCCTAAAAAAAAAGGATCCCTCAAAGCATGATATATTTCTAGGAATAATGCACCCTATTTTCTGTGACACTGCCTTGTTCTTCAATACTATCAGTAGATAGATGATACAGTTTTAACACATTTTTGTGCCACAGACATGAAATGCTTTCATTTATTGTGTTAAGTTTAAGCATATGCTTCAATATTCAGTGTTTTCAACTGAGATAATGATTTTGAAAGATACAATCACACATCTTTAGGATTTTTTTTAGTTTTAACTTCCAAACTGCTACATTTAACTTGACACTTTTACAAACTACTAGTGAACATAAATTTCAAAAGAATTATCTTACAATTTCAAATCTTTAACACATTGCAGTGCTGTTAACTGTTTCCATGTGTCTCCCACTTTCAGCCACGTGGTAGGACTGTGCTTCCCTGTCTCTTTGACATTTGATGAGGCTATGGGAGGTCAGTGAAATGTATGCATGCACAAGTGGTATGCATCACTACCAGGCAGAAGTGCTAAGAACCAGTGTGTGATTACCATGTTCTCTCTCTCTCCCATGTGATTGTGAAAGCATATGTCAAGTGGAGCTTCCTTCAGTGGTAACTATGATAAGCAGAGTCTTCCTTTTAATCTACACAAACATGAAGGAAATCTTTTTTGTTGTAAGCCATTACAATATTTGTGGCCGTTGTTACTGCAAGATAACTTAGCCTATCCTAACTAGTATACACAACAAGTCATGATTATGGATCACACACTGGAAATCTGGGGAAAAAATTACATTAGTTAACTTTAAAAGCCATTTTAATATGGAATAGGTAGTGCCAATGATTAAATTCCCTTTTGGTGTAGAACTGCATGTCTGAAAACAGATTTTCAAATTTTTACGAAGTAGAGGATTAATAAGCAGTTCAATATTTCACAATAAATGAGAAAAGCAGAGCAGAATAGATGGATCTAGAAATGCAAAAGGGCCATCCAGGAGGAGGCACTAACCTAAGGAAAAGCAGAGGAAGATGACAAGGAGATTTCAGAGAAAGGAAAGTAGTTGTAAATGAAGCTATACAGATTGGCAGGGCCTTGTACACCATGGGGAGAAACAAGAAATGCATGCTGTAGACCCTGGGAGCCCTGGAGGATCATAAGCACATGCACTACATGATCAGATCTATAATTCCAAATGGTTTGTCTTGGTAGTTTAAAAGCAGGGTTGAAGAGAGGGATGGATGAGATGAGACAGAGAGTAATCGGGAGGAACACATAATTCACTCTGCTCAAAAATATCCTATGAGTGACCACAGCTTACAGAATGACATATCCATCCTTCCCTGTAGTACCAATACCAACATTGGGGAACAGAGATTACCAGTCAAGACCCCAGTCCCTGGTTTCAAGTTCATCTCCTGCCACATATTAGTTGTATCATGTCTTGAATTCTTTATCCATACATTTCTACTTCTTAGGTTAACATGAAGGTTAAATAATTTATGTCAAATGCTTATTTTAGCAAAGTACCTGGCTTTTAGTGAGAATTGTCAATCTAATGCATTTTATGACCCATGACATAATTGCACTATTCTTCTTCAATACCATATTTTTTCACACTTATGCTACTAATGACGTTGCCTATGACTATGTCTTTCCCAGGTCTCTCCCTTTTCAAATTCCACTCACCCTTCAGGATCCCACTTAATGACTATCTACTCCATGAAGGATCCTACTCAATGACTACTCTACTCCATGAATGCTCCCCCTTTGCCTCAGGAAATAATCTCTTTTAAATCTGAACTATAACACAGTTTCTAATTGCTTCATGGAACTTAATTATATATTATTTGCAGAATTAATTTTTCTCAATTATGTTCTATTTTCCTTTAACCAGTATTACTTCTTATGTATCCACCTATATTCCCAACATTACTTTGTTGTAGTGCCTTGACTTTACTGAGCTTCACTGGTGAACAATTCAAGGAATTAGATCCAATCCTAGCATATAATTTCATTATAATTTATTAGTATGATACATGTTTTTATTAATGTGTCAGAAACAATTTTATAAAATGGGTAGTTTTCTCCCTCCTTTTCCCTATAAATAATCAAATGTGAGATAGGTTAAGTCATTCTAAAATGGCATAGCATGTTGATAAGAAACCTCAAAAGAATATATCCATCTCTGATGGAAAACCTCTAGCTCCGGGAGCAGAAAGGGAAGAAGCTAATCTTCCACAATGAGTTAAATCACATTCTTCATCCCACAGGCATAAAGATATAACAAAGTAGATAAGGATCCTTGTAAACAACTGGCTTTTAACAAATAGTTTTATTTTTCCCCAGACTCCACCACCAAGTAAACCTCCTGTTCCTTGATACCCTTCGTCCAGGCTGTAGTAAACAGAAGTGTTATGTAAGTGATGTGACTTATTGAGAAATAGATTTGTACTGGAAAATAAATATTAAATAGATTTGCACGTGGCCCCTGTAGTTTGATCATTGTAACCTGAAAAAGATACATCTATCCCAGTCCTTTTGGGTTAAGAGAGCAAATAAAAGTAAAAGGGACTTGGAGAATAATTTTGTTTACTACTCTGATTTCAACTTTCCTGAAATAAGCTTTGAACATTAATGTCTACTTCTCGAACTTTTCACTACACTCAGTCCCAACCAACCCATGGAGCCCTGCCACCAATTAATTACTTTACAATTTAAGTCTTTCGGAGGCCAAAAATTAAATCCTAACTACTCCTTGTAAAACCTGGAGCAGGGCATTATTCCATACACTATCACTTTAACTTTTCATACCTCACCACAATGTTAGCTCTTTGAAACGTCCCTTGCACAAGTTTGTCTCACACTCATTAGACTCAGAGCTTAATTAGATTTCTTTGGATCTTACACCATACAATAACTTTTAAGTTTTTATCTTTTTTTATATAGACCCAAATAAAAACAATCAGAAAAAATGTACACAGAAATATTATGGATTTTGAAAGTTGATATCAACTTAGATATTGATATCAAAATATGTAGGGAAATTATCATTTATGTAGATTATTTAACCAAAAAGTGTTGTCACAAAATTAAAGCTCTACTAAGTAGTGCTAGCTGTCTGTTCCTATTTTTTCCAGACTGACTTATGCAACATCCTGATGTTTAAAACTATTCTGTCATGGAAAATCTGTCTCTAGGGTGGGGTGAGAGGAGGGTGTCCCATTTTCTTTTTAAAGTTATAATAAGAAGCAGACAGTTAAACAATATAATAAACTTGTACTTTGCAAACATTTTGAATTAGACATTGCAAGGCTACAAGGTAAAGACAGAAATATGCATTTGAAAGTTAAAACTTAGCAGACACTCGTTTTGCTCACATCATAAACAATACAGTAAAATCAAAACATTTTGCCTTATAAGATCAGCAATCAGCAATAATCAGTGATCTGAATAAATATTTTTAAGCACAATAGGTCATATATCGAATGGAATTTATTTCATTTTCCCCAAATTCTACTGTAGAAATGTAAAGACTATTGAGAAATTATGATAATTTCCCCTTTCATGAATATAAAGAATCAATGGGTATAATAAAACTTCATTGGAGTTTTTCCCTTTTCTATTTTGACTACAAGATATATGGATATAAATAGACAAAATTCATACTGAATGTCATAAGTCAACTTTATGAAAAAATAAATTTAGAGTACTTTTCCAACTGAATCTTAGTCTCTTTAAAAAGTAATCCTTGCTGCTTTTATCTCTTTTCTTGCAAAGCTAAGGGCTTTCAAAGTCCTATTGTTATTTTCTAGATCATTATAGAAAAATCTTATTTTGAAACTGTGAAGACTTCACTTTTTTAACATTCAAAACTGACTTAAGGATGGAACACACTGGTAAGGTGTGGTGACTCACACCTGTAATCAGGAGCACTTTGAAAGGCTGAGGTAGGCATATCACTTGAGGTCAGGAGTTTGAGCCCAGCCTAGCCAATATGGTGAAACCTTGTCTTTACTAAAAATCCAAAAAAAAAAAATTAGCCAGATGTGGTGGTACGTTTCCGTAGTTACAGCTACAAAGAAGGCTGACGCAGGAGAATCGCTTGAACCTGGGAGGTGGAGGTTCCAGTGAGCCAATATGGCACCACTGCACTCTAGCCTGGGAGAAAAAGCAAGACTCCATCTCAAAAAAAAAAAAAAAAAAAAAAAAAAGGCAACGTATTAGGTGACAAGAGAATCCAAGAGTCATGAGTTTGGCTCAGTGACCAGAAGCCATTATTGGACTGGATGCAAAGCACATATCTGGACTTTAGTTGCGTCAGAGGAAACATGCTAACTCACATCATATCACAGTCTATCTCCTATGTGATAAAGATATTATGACAGAAAGCCAAATCACGCCAACATTTCCACTTTACAGTATGTGCCTGAATGTATACCATATTTGTCTTACCATATTTTGCATTGCTTTTTAGATGAATAACTTTTGAACCATATTTTCTCATATTACTAAATCACTAAGCGCAATGTCAACATCTGAAAATAATTATTTCTGTGTATTCACATAACCTTGGAATGCTGAGAAATGTATTTGGCTTGAGACACAGCATAACAGCCATGACAACTCCGCCTTAACATTATATACAGCAGATTTCTTTAAGGGAGGAATTACTATGCGGTTAAAGCCTTGTAGTAAACACTGAAAAGCTGGCTGTGCTGAAGATGAATTGAAACTTTAGGGGGCTGAACACCTGTGGACACTTAGGAGCTTCCTTAAAAGATAAATAGCTATAACTTAGAGCACTCTGGAGAAAACAGGACTAATTCTTTTCAGCAACACTCTACATCCAAGCAAAAGAAGACTTCTCTAGAGAGACTCAGCTATAGAAGATCCCAAGAAAAGTCTTAACGTTAGCAATAGCCTTGCACAGGGCTGCTTTGTAAGACAATTGTAACAAAATGATTTCCCGCTTTGACTGGTAATCTTATAGAGAAAAAAAATCCTTTTTCTTTATATAAAAAGAGATTTAGATAAAATTGGGGGAGAATAGCATTATTTAATATAAACAACCCTCAATTTAGTTCTTTTCAACTTTTCAAGCTATGCACTCAAAGGCATGTCTGCTAGAATAAAGTGTAAGCTGTGTGAGTACAAGTCTATTTCCATTATAGGCCTTGATAAAGTTTGGATATATTACCCCTCTAAATCTCATGTTGAATTGTAATCCCCAGCGGTGGAGCTGGAGCCTGATTAGAGGTGATGAGATCATGGGGGCAGGTTTCTCATGAATGCCTTGGTGCAGTTCTCATATTAGTAAGTTTGTTCTTCCAAAATCTAGTTGTTTAAAAGTGTGTGGCAGCTCCCCGTCTTTGCTTTGCTCCCTTTCTCACCATGTGACACACCTGCTCCTGCTTCCTTTCTGCCATGAGTAAAAGCTCCCAGAGGCCTCCCTAGAAGCCAAGCAGAGGCCAGCACCGTGCTTGTACAGTCTGCGGAACTGTGAGCCAATTAAGCCTCTTTTCTTTATAATTGACCCAGCCTCAGGTATGCAAGAATGGCCTAACCCATAATACTAGCAGCACATAGTAGGGATATGATCAGTAAATGTTAAATAACTGAATGAAGGCTGAGTCTGATGCAACACTGGTTTTCAAATGCTGGCCACAACAAATTTTTAACTAATTTATAGCAAAAATCGAAAAATAAGGTCTGAAATTTTTGTCATGAGCCATCTACTCGTCTCTAGTCTCAAAGTTGATTTAGCTCACATCATCCAACACTCTCAAGTTTTTTTTTTAGTAGCATAGTCCAGATGTGTAGCCAATACTCAAAGGAATCAGATAGCACTGAACACACACACACACACACACATACACACACACACACACACACACACACACACACACACACAAATCTTAAATTTTACCCAGAACTCCAGGAAGGAAGGAAAAAGAAGAAAGGTCATAATTATTAAAACTGTAGAGGAAGTATGATTAAAAATTAGCTTTATCATCCTACAAAGAAAAGCACTGTTCTAAGGGGAAAGCTAGTTCAGTATCATTTAATCCTAAACCTTGCCATGACTGGAAGTGAGGGCTAATTTGCAATTACATGGAAAAGGTTTGGGTGTCTGAAGAACTATTTCCAATTTTGAAATATGCACACGATCTTTATTGAGGATTTAAGCCTCTCCTCTCTCAATTCCCCTCTACAAGAGAAAAAGAATATATTTTATAAAACCACCTGATCTCATGAGAATGTACATTTCCTGGAACTGCGAACATGCAGAGTAAGGCTGTCCTTATTCCTTTCCCTCAGAGAGCAAAGGTGACTAGAAACCAGAATCCTGGCGATGAAATCATACATATCTCCTGATAAATTCCCAGTTTCTCTCACTAAATATTTTTCTTCCTAATCCCAGACACTTTAACTGTCAGTCATTTCTGGTCTGTTATTCCAATATGAGCAGTCTGACTTAAGTGCCATAAAAGTCTTGGGAAAAAAACATTTTTGAACACTGGTGGGCTCAGGGGACTGATAATGGAATATGAACCTTTCACCCCGAAAATGGTTCCTTGGGAACAGAAAGCAGCATAGTTTTTTTTTTAGTACAGCCCCTGTTCCCCACCAAATCCCCCATTCTCCCAGGTGGTGCTAAAACATCTACCAGCTGCTGTCATTGAAGCTGCAGCTTCCTATAAAGTCTTCTGGAATGATCTGGATAGTTTTAGAAATCTGTCAACTTCTCTGCTTAGGAAAATTTGCATGTAGTAAATGTGAGGGTTTTGTTAAAATGCAGATTTTGATCCAGTCATCTGGACTGGAACCTAAGACCCTCCATTTCTAGTGACTCCCAGATAATGCAGATTTTGTTGACAAATCTTAGTTTGAGTAAGAAGGATCAATTTCATCTTTATCGATGTAATTTAATTTGAGAGACACCAGAAAACTCCCTCCCACACCAAAAATCTCAATCTTGCCTATCTAAAACGATATAAGAAATATGAAAAAAAAAAAGTGGGGGGTGGTGGTGGGGTGGGTTGGGGAGAATGAAGTCCAGTTTCCCTTATTTAAATTGTTTGCCCAGCTCTGACACTATATTGTACTAAGATTTGTTAGTCCACACTTGCGGTCTAAAATTTGACCATCCCTAGCTTTGTGCCTGTATTATAGCATAAAAGCAACTGAGCATTTCTCATGTGATCCTTGCAAGAGCTGTGAGTTAAGCAGAGCAAAGAGAATTACCATTTTAGAAAAGGAGAAAATAGATTGGCCAAGGTAAGCAACTTACTCATGGCCTCCTTAACAGCAGGAATTAGATCCAGGAACCATATTCAAATCTTGTGATTCCCAAATCTACAGCCTGACCATAATAGCAGTACCTTTCCTGTCACCAATCTTCCTACCTCCCAGGCAAATTTTCTTCGACATTGTTACATTATTGTTCCATCAGTTGTCTAACCAGGAATAAAAGAAATATCAATAGCATATGAGGTTGTTCCAGGTTCACTATTCCAATACAAACTGCACCTTAGATGAATTTTTTAAATCTGGAACTAGACAACCCTAAATTCTGTTGGATGACATACAAGAATTAAGATTCTAAGATTTCATTCAACAGCAGAAGGATATTTTTAATCAACCTAAACACAAATGCTACTCAGAGATAATCGATGGTAGTAATGGAATGAAAATGTTCCACGATTAAGAATCTCACAGTGACTCCGCAGTAACAAAGAATGTGGTGGGGATTCCCTTTGTCAGAGTGAGAAATGAGAAGTACCTCCAAGTTCAAAGCCCCCCAGGACATTTCTGCATTGTTTGCTGACGTGCTCCAGCACTCAGAAAACTGCTTAGTATGCAGGTGTTCCATACATATTTTAAAATCAAATGAAGACCTGAAGTCGTACTATAACAATACACAATGTAATAAATGCTAGAATGTCTTTAAATGTGGAATCCTCATTTCTTTCTAAGTGGATTCTTTTTCACATTAACATGAATAAAAAGTTGCTTTAAAATGTTTAATCCTTTGGATAACTGGACACATTTTGCTCTTCCCAAACTAAAAATTACTCTTTAGTACCTGAAAAAATATGATCCCAATGCAATAAATCTCACTCTATACAAATAGCATATTGACTCAAAGGAAAGCCAAGGGCTCATACTCTTTTCAAGTCTACTCTTCCTAATATTGCGGGAGTTTAATTTCTGATTTCTCCCTAGATCTTAGCTCAGTCAGAATTTCATGAAATAAATATAGTTTTTTTCTCAGCACCATGTACTTCCCCTTCTTAGATGTCATATGATTTTATATTTATTTGTTTCACCTGTCCCTGCCCCTAGACGATACTCCCTCATAGCACTGGGATCAGGGCTGCTTTTGTGAACAGGTATACTCCTCACATCTGCCTGGTCCTGATCCTTACCAGGTTTAAGAGTTACTAAAAGCTAGCAAATACTCTCTAAAAACATTTAATTCCAGACAGGCTACCTGGCTCTCCCCTTAAATGAAGAAAGATAACAATAGAGGTATTTTCTATAGTTTCTATACACACAATACCTCACCCAAATTCAAAGCCCATGTAGAATTTCAATGGAAATGAATTCTAAGGTTCCAACATTGCAAATGCATGCTCCCATCCTGGTCCAGAGAAGATTTAGGGCACATGCAATCAGTAGTCATGAGCAAGAACAAGCAGCAGTCAAGACTGTTGTAAGAGAAATTCAGCTGAAATGCAGGGGGAAAAAAAATGTCACCTTCAATGTTAAAGTCTTGATTTGACAAATCAATGAAGATTAAGCACGTTAATGATATTTTAAAAGAATACCAATGTTGCACATTATTTTAACAATGTGAGAGCCTAATACCACCTGCATCAGAAACAGTCTGATCTCAGAGTGGAAGTAATTAATCACCCAGTTTTTCTACTAGCAATTCTTATACAATATTAGAGTTGCAGAAGACTACTATACTTAAAACAGTGGGACAGTTTAGAAATTTTATCTACGCATGATCTCTCTCCACAATCGGTCTGTGAAAAATCACAGTATCTGTGAAACCTTAAGAAACATTCTACAATGAATCCGAAGGCAAAATTGTGACAGAGGAGATATATATTTTGTCTGTATAGTTACAGGACTATCCTTCCAGCAGTACATGCTTTTCTTAAGCTTACTAAAATTGCATTTTGTGTATTTAAAAAAAAATGCTGTTCTTAAAATTCAGACAGTAAAATATGTACAATATTTATAAAAAGTTGAGTCTTGAATTTATTAAAAACCAAAAGGCAAAATAAATTGGAAATAAACAGCTTCCTTGAGAGAGTAGTGTCAATGTTTGTCAAAATTTTCATATTTTTAAAGTCATCTTAGATATAGAGACCACAAGCAGAACCCAAGGATAATAACATACATCACCACCAGTTGCTGTAATTTCCAAGCCTGTGAGACATTTTCGTATCCTATAGATCTAAATTTTTTTTCCTATGTCCTAATGTATTCGCAGAGCGCAATGAACACTTGTCTTGTTTCATTTCAGGAACACATAGTCTCCAGTTTTTCTAAGGGGCAGGGTGGGCTGTCCATAATTTTTCTCCCTTCCTGGGGTATTTTTCTGCTATCCCATGTGAGCCAGTGTCACAGGTCTGCTGTGTCCTACCGAAGTTTGGTTATAGAGTTTGGTTGCAGAGTGATCCCATTGCCCTTTGAAGGGAATAATGCAAAGAAAGTCAGGTTAATAAAAGGAGGATTTTTAGAGGCTGATGGGAAAGTTCCGCCTCACTCTTCATCTATTCATTGTTATGGTTGGATATGGGGTTCAGAGGTGCTTCAGTTACATTGTTTCATTTAGAGGAGGGCAAAATCAAGATAATTCCTGGGAAAATTGGGCCAAAACTCCTTGATGGAGTTACCCTTAAGACCTTCTAGACTTCGATATATAAGACAATATACTTTGGTTATTATAACGTACATCATTTTTAGTTGTTTTTTTCTACTCCAGTACAAAAAAAAGCATACTTAAAGACACATTTTTATTACTTAATAACCATTTACCTAAGTTTCAAAAACAAGTTATTCTAGTAAATGCCAAGATAATAAATTGAATATTGCTTTTGAAATAGAACACAGGTTTTAAAAAATATTGCTCAGAAAGTAGGCAAAATAAACTAAAGAATTAGCACTCTGAATTTTTATGAAGGTATGGAAAAAGGAAAGAAGAGAAAAATAATTAAAGCTCTTCCTCTTTTCTGAGCTACTTTATTAAGGTATGATTGACATACAAAACGCTATACATATTAAATATATACAACTTAATGAGTTTGGAGATAAGCATATACTTGTGAAACCATCACCACAATCTGTGCCATAAACCCATCCATCAACTCCAAAAGTTTCCTCCCATCTTTTTCTGTGATAAGAACACAACATAAAATTTACCCTCTTAGTAAATTTTTAAGTCGACAACACATTATGTACTGTTAACTGCAGGCAATATACTGCACAGTAGAGCTTTAGAATTCACTCATCTTATATATAACCAAAACTGAATACCCTTTGACTAACACCTTCCCATTTCACCCTCTTTTTTTTTTTTTTTTTTTTCCACCCTTGGAGACAGAGTCTCTTTCTGTTACTCAGGCTGGAGTGCAGTGGCATGATCTCAGCTCACTGAAACCTCCGCCTCCTGGGTTCAAGCGATTCTCCTGCCTCGGTCTCCCAAGTAGCTGGGACTACAGGTGCATGTCACCACACCCAGCTAGTTTTTTTGTATTTTTAGAAGAGACAGGGTTTCACTGTGTCAGCCAGATCTCCTGACTTTGTGATCCGCCCGCCTCGGCCTCCCAAAGTGCTGAAATTACAGGCGTGAGCAACCGCGCCTAGCCCACCCTCTTCACTTAAGAAATTTTCCAGCATCTCTTATAAGCCCAGAAACATAGTAAGAATTCAACAATATCTAGAAAGTAAATTATTTGCTTTTCTGTCAGAGTATCTTAAGTGTCTGGTAAACTGCAAAATCAGAGCCATGCCACTTCTATGTGACTGTAAGCATTTAGCCACCTTAGGGCCTTTACTTGTTCCTCCATAAATAAAAATATCTTTTCTAGTTCAAATATTTCATAATCATTGGCACATTATCACTGTTTTTTGCAAAAGATCTATATAAAAAAGAAACCATGCTGGTAAGCAGATTAATACTTGAAGTCAGGTTACCAAATCACCTAATCTCATTTATCTTAAAATTTTGCTTTAATACTCAACAAACAGAAACATGAACTTAACAACTGCAAAATGTGTTATGAAAATATTAAATGAACATATTTTCTTTCAAAAGGTTTATACACAACTGAGAAGATAAGACACATAGTTATATTTGATTTTATGATTTCTCTTAATTCCTGTTCTTTAATTTCAAATAATTAAAGTATAATTTAATACCATAAACAATTACACGTACTATAGTTACATATATATGTAAATAGCAGTGGGGGATGTGTGCATGCATGCATGTATGTGTTTGTGTTTTCCTGACTAGTCACTATTTCACAGGTGAGGCACAGTTTCCTAACACTTAACCCTTTTGAGTGAATTTAATGCTCAGAGTAACTTAAATGCCCCCCATCTTAAACATAAGAACCATTCTCAGAAAGGCAGCTAAGGAAACTAACATCATGAAACTAACAAAATCCTTTTTCTCCAACATTACATACATCATGTATACAATCCTCATACTCTTGAATGATAAGAACATTTTTCCCCACGTGAACATACATAGCAGAACAACATTTCAGTGAACAACAAAAAATCATCGTATAAACCTAATGGAGAAACCTGTCAAAAATTAAAATATACAAAATCTTTTTTTCTTTTTGGTTCATTCATTCTCACTGTCGCCTTATTTCATTCTGTATCTTTTATTTTGAAAACATGTAATCAACCTGTTTCAGACATAATTATAGAACAGAAAACACATAAACGTGTAAACTTTATATTGGGGTAGTAATAAAGATGGGTAGATAATATTCCTTCCCACAAATGAGACAATTTGAGGGAAACATTACTCTCTCAGAACTAGGTGGACAGAATAGAAATTTTAAAATGTCTTTCAAAGAACCAGAATATTTAACTATTGTGACAGTAACTGCAGCCCAGAAAGGGTGACTTGCCTGGAGCTGAGGAGTAAGACATCTGTAGCCCTGTACAAGAACATGGATTTAAAGAAGTTTTTACAATAAACTTATCTCTCTTCACAAACCAGCAAAGCAACAAAAGAAAGAAGCCAAAAATATTATCTTCACTACAACACGATTCTTCCAAGCTCAGTGAAATTGTGTTTATATATACTAAAAGTGGAAAACTGAAGGACTCAGGAATTCAGGTTGCAGCCAATGCTTCTATACACACCAGGGAACAATTCATGGCAAATTGCAGTATTTTAGAATAAAATGCAAAATTTATAAACAGTAGTCCATCTCAACTTTGCTCACTTTCATGGTTTTGCAAATAATTCCTTCCAGGGCAGTGTTTTACATCTTGCTCTTCAATAGTAAAATAATGAACCCGGCCCCCAAAACAATTAAAAATGTGAATAATGCATCTCTAAAACAAAAGAGGCAATTTTGCCTTAGACAAAAGAAAAACTAGTTAAAACACAGAAGACTCATTTAAGGTATGATGTTTATCAAGAACTAAAAGATTATATCAAATTATAGTATCAGCAAAAACTTCTTTGATTCAGACAAATATTTTTCTGAAGAAAGTTTCTCTTCCTTTAGGGACAAATACTTCTGAATGAAAAAATCAAAAAGTTTATTTTGCCTTCAAAAATGTTAAATGTGCATTCTTTCTCAAAGGACAGGTATTTTGATGAACTTTGAAAGACAATGAAACAAGAATGCTAAGCCATGAATATTTTAATCTTTTTTAACCATGTTTAAGCAGTACAGTTACCTTGAAGGAGTTTCTCCGATTAAGTGTACTGTTCTCTTAAAATGCCTTTGTACAAATATGTTCACTTCTGAAAGCAACACTAGCAAACAGTTAAATACCATATGCTACAAGTCATGGAAAAAAAAAGAGTTTAACTACAGTTCACATAAAACTGAGAACTCAAAGGAAGGTTATTTTGAAAACATACACAAATTTTTAAAACATTTAGAGGCATTTCAGAGTTCAAGCTTACAACCGTGTGGCAAAATGTAGCAGATGTTGGCATTTGGGTGCTGGAGGGATGTCAAAATAACATAAAAAATCATTGTCTAAGATATATGGGACATAGATTTGATGTTTCCGTGTCTGAAGCAAAATAAGAAACTGAAATAACGGTAAAAAAAAAAAATCAACAATAACCACAAAAATTAAACACATCTTTTCTATTGTCCAAATCTGTACATTTCAACTTTTTCTTTCATAATCCCTCACCTCCCAGCAGGTTTTGAATGCAGCAGGTGCTCACTAAAGTCATTCAACGATATCTACCTTCTAAATTAAAGTGAGCCCATTATATTACTTTGAACCATTTCTCCACCACACAGAGTTAGTTTCGTGAAGACTGTTTTAGGTTTAGAGGAGCATGTCACAGAACTTCAGAAATACAGATGTGATCAATGCAATATTCACAACTAAACAGACTTGCATTCAAAATGTTCTTTATACTACTATTCTTTCAAATTTTTAACCATTTGGAAAAGGACTGTAGACTGCAGCACTCTATAAGGGAACAATTCGAGGCAAGAGTTAATAATAAAATAACACAGTCAAAAGAGTAACTGAAGAAAAAAGAAGGAAATCAGAAGCAAAACCCAGCTATGCTCTTTTTCTGACTACTATTTATCAATAGAACTTATGGGTTTTATTGTGGATGCCAACTTTACAGGATTGAGGAATACCTAGAAACCGGATAAAGCAATTCACTATATTCTGTATTTCATCTTTGCGTCATTTCCATTACTGGAGGTATAAATTGTATAGAGACTTTGAGAGTTCTGTTTTATGCATTTTTTACAAACTCAACTTCACAAATACGCATTACTTTGTGTTAAGCACTGTGTATGTATGTAAAAACATTGAAATTTTCTCAATAAATAAAGAGATGTTCTTTTGTACATTTGCATGTGTGAAATATAAAATTTCTTGAGATCTTGGCTCTTTGGGTGACTGTATAAACATTGGTAACCTTAATAATTTTGGGGTTTTTTTAGACAGAGTTTAGCTTTTGTTGCCCAAGCTGGAATGCAATGGCGTGATCTGGGCTCACTGCTACTTCCACCTCCTGGGTTCAAGCAATTCTCTTGCCTCAGTCGCCTGAGTAGTTGGGATTACAGGTGCGCACCACCACGCCCAGTTAATTTTTTTTTTTTTTTTAGTAGAAATGAGGTTTCATCTTGTTAGCTGGGCTGGTCTTGAACTCCTGACCTTAGGTGATTCACCCACCTCAGCCTCCCAAAGCCTATCACAGTTTTTGATGGATCTTCCCAAAAGACTTAGGTTGTTCGATGCATTATTTCAGATAACCAAAGATAGAAATCTGGTTGCACACAATTATCTATCATAGCGATATGTATTTAAACATTGTCCTTTTCGGTCCTATTTCTTTATCAGGACAGTTCATCTGCTCATAACTGTTATACCAGTATGACTGTCATGAGCATACTTAAGTGTTTATGTTTGCAAAAGTATGTATGTTGTTATTGCATACTTTGTTGTGTAAAGTGACCTAGACAGTATTCTATTTTTAGGTTTCTTAACTAAATCCTCTTTTAAGAATGTAAATAAATATCTTTAAAGTAATATTTTAATTTTTTTTAGAACCACATTTTTAGAAATTTGATGTTTTGGGGATTGTGACTTTCTGGATTTTAGACTTTAGAGATTTTAATCTTCTGGGATTTTAACATTCAGAATTATGACATTCAGGACTGTGTCTTTTGGGATTATGACCAGCTCCCCATTTAGCCAACCAGAATTACCTAGTCGGATGTATAGAAACAATTCCTTAAACATATCCACTTTTGGTTCAAATGAAATCATTATTGACTTGAACGGTATGTATTACTATATTTTCGATTATAACCAACTCATATTATCCAATGCTGCAAAAGAAAAGAATGTGACTGTGCCTTTTAATTCTGAATTCAGATCATCTTCTTTACCTTTTACATAGTCTATCTTATGAAGAAATATATACATTCTGTGGTTAAATGTATTAGATTACCTGTTTCCTATAAAACTATAAAATTATGAAGTCTATTTATTGCTTTTTAAAATCAATTATACAAACTGCTGAAACTGAACATAATCTAATGTCTTAAACTTGGTAATACTGACAAGAGAAATCTAAAGGAATTCTAAGATCTAGCATATACCTTACCATAAGTAGAGCTTATTTCAAGATACAAGGATGAAACACGGAAAGAAAAACATGACTGTAAAACATAAAGTCAGTTTCCAAAGTCATACTATAGCTATCTTCTATTATAATTCCCAGTAATATACTTTCATTTTGCTCAATCCTTAAAAAGAACTCTTAGTGTAATGGTACAAACCTCAAATATTGTCCCGATAAAATTCAAAAGCACACAACATTTCAACCCTTCTTAGATAAAAAGCAACTAGAGTTCGGGGACAAACACTATGGTTTTCTCTGATCAGTTCCCAACACAATACAATATGCAATGAGTCCTGTATCAAACTGCTTTTGCTGACATGCATAAAAGAATTCGTAATTACCTACTGAACCTAAATCACAAGAATTTCTAAAATTTGGGAAAATAACATTACCCTGTGTCCCTTCATCATCCATTGTTGCTTGATCCATTCTTAAATAACATTTCAAAACTAGACTGAATAAAAACAAACTAATTATATTGACTTTTAGCTCCTTTCTTAGAATAGCCAATAGTGTCATCAAGTCTAATTTTAACCATGCAGACAATCATATAACAGCCCTTTAACAAATTTTCTGAGGATTTAATTTCTTTAATTCCCAAGCCCAATGAGAACATGAATGCAAAAATTTTATTTTCGTGAATGTAACTGAATGTAAGCTTCAGCCATATACAGGAATTCTTATATCATTGCTGCAAGACTCAGTATTGGTACCCATTAGTTTTCACCCTTAATACTGAGTAAAAATATACATGATACTTTCATTATATTGATTCTACTCTTTGTTTCCTAGGGCAATACATAAGTGTGTCCATTTTTCTAAATGACAATCTTATAAATAATTGGAGACAAGTGTTTTAGTTCCTGTTAGTCTTCTCTACACTACACAGTCCCACTTCTTCCATTTTTCATATTTCCAGACTTCTGGCACTCCAGTTTGTCAAAGTCCTTCCTAAAATTATGGTGTCTTGAATGGACCACAGTATTCCAACCGTGATCCAGCCAGTGTGAAGTATGTCAACGATATTACTTCTCATGATGTGGACGCTCTTCTTTCTATTTATATTGCCTAAGGAATTCTTAAGGGTTTTTTTTTCCTTTTTTTCTCTCTTTTAAACAGTTGCAACATACAGTTGGCTCATATTAAGTCTGTAGTCAAGTAAAAGGTCCAGATGTTTTTCACAAACTGAAAATTTTCATATTCAGTTCTCACTTGGAGCCAGCAACCACGAGCTCTAGTAACAAGCAGAGAACTCAGATGTGTAGCTGCCTGAATGAGGCATAAATACGTGAGATAATCCACTAGAGTTTGTTATAAAATGTCTTCTAGTTGCCATTCTAATTGCTTAAAATTTCAATCAACAGAATTAAATATTTTCCTTCGAAGAAGTCTTCAATATTCTAATACATACTTCCATATTCTACTACTCATTTTGTATTGAATATGTGCCAGTCCCTATTCTAAGAACTTTAAAGGTTTTTTTTTTAGTAATTAATTTAATCTGAATAACAACTCTATGAAATAGGTGTCATACACATTTAACAATGAAGAAACTGAAGCACAGTCAATTTAAGTGACTTACCACCAGTCACATGACCTATAAGAAGGAGAGCCAGGATTTAAAGCCAGGTTAGTCTAGTTCCAGAAATGAGGCTTCTAATCATTATATTCTGCTGCTTCTCTACCCTCCCACAAATGCTTGGTAAAATAGGCATGGTGCCAGACATTTGGAAAAGTAATGTAATATCATCATTGTCATCATCGTATTTCTATATGTTTGTCTTAGTTCTCTTTAATAGAACTATGCTAAGCAACACAGAAATAGGTCACAGACAATCTGAGTATAACTTTTATACTCAATCCTAAATATGAAAGTACTTTTCAGGGCCGTTGAAAGGATTAGAAAATTAATATCCGTAAAGCGCTTAGAATAATGTCTAGTCTAACCTAAGTGCTAGCTCTTTTTAAATGTCAGTTTTATAAACGTATTTATTCATACAAATATGCATATATAAATTCATGTTTACAAGTTACAAAGTTCCTATGGCAAGAAAACAATAAACTTTTAAGTGAGTCATTATGAGACTTCATTTTGAAATGTGAAATGTTCTCTTTTAAAAAAGATACACATTGAGTCTTGAAGGAGGCAGGACCATCAGAAACGTTATATGATGAAAAAAATAAAATCGCTCAGTTTCTTTAGCACCCATCCATGGTGGAAAGAACCCCACTGGCTTTATGTATGTCACCACCTTGTTTAGTGATTAAAGACAAGACTACCCCAAAAAACATGCATTATAACCAGATGTTATTGGTCACCTAGGCCAATTAAGGCATGTGCCTCTTTTAAACCCTCTAAATGGATATTTATGGCAACCCATGTGTGTTCCTGCAAATACAAGGTTATCTGAAAACATGTTCTTTTGTCAGTTCTTTCAAATGAATGACACAGGATTCCACAGACTGTCATATTTGCCTAAGATGAAGTGCTACATACTATAACATTCAAACAAAAAGCATCTCGTTACTAGAATTTCCTGAGTATGCGAAGTCCTCATTTGGTTTTGAAGTAAGTTTGCTGTGCTGTGCACAGAGACATAGTACAATGTGAGCGTTATAACGAACAAAATTCAGGAAGGAATCCTATAGTCACTGCATCATGATCCACTGTCTTGATATGGTTGTTCTACTGTTAATATTGTTCTTTTCATTATTATAATCATTGTTAAGACTTATCAGTTTGTTATTGACTGGTTTTCTCTACAGTGCGAGTGACATAAACTTGCATATTTTTCTATGATTTTCTGATAAGCAGATATTCTGACATGTATGCCTAGCAGTTCCAACATAAATTATCCATAAGACAGGTGTAAACACCATTCCACACCACCCCTCAAATATTTATTTTGTTTTACATGAATAGGACATCATTTTTTATTCATCTATGTTAACAATTTGCAATGATAAATTGTTTTTATAAAAATAAAATCCTGAACATGTTTTAATTATTAGCTTATAATCAGAAATTCATTTATGCTTCTCTACATCTATTTGTTTCTATAGAATAATTTTTCTACTAAAATAGAAACTTGTGATCTAAGGGAAGTAATTGAAAGAGGGAAGGGGGAGAGAAAGAAAAGTTGAGAGGTCTACTGATGTAAATTATCCCCTCTCCAAATAGTTTCTTCTAGCTCATGTCTCCATTAATCACTACTTTTTCCTTTTCAACTCACAACTCAAAATTGGCTACCTTATTTTATAGCCACTTTATTTTACAACAAGAACTAACATGATTACTACAAAGTATTAAGAATTTCAAGTTGAGAAGTATCCTTTAAAAGTTTTATTTTGGCAATACATATTTTTTAATACTGCACTTATAGTTATACTTAAAACTACAAAAATCTACCACATTCTACTTCTGGTTTGTATATCTTTCCCCAAATGCCACTTCAGGGCACACTGCTATTTCTTCATTCTTACACTAAATACACTAACTCCACTCACACCCTAGTTATTACTCACTTGGTTATTACTATAGATACTATCTGCCCTTTTTATACCTCCAATATCTAAATGAATTTTTTAAAAATCTACCTTCTGGTCACACCGTTACCCCCTGTAGCCTTACCTTGGGATGTGTTTGGGTAGAAGTGCATATGATCTGAGTGACCTGGCCCTGCATACCACCAGGAGGCTACAGGAAGCTGGAGAGCTGTCTCTGGCTCACTTGCTACAGAGGGAACCAAACTTTTAAGAGGGGGCACGGTAATACTGGTAGCATAAGAAGGATGAAAACAAGGGGGAAGTAAAGCACAGATCAGCCACTCACCAGCTCTAAAATCTTACGCATGAGAGTCCACTTAACCTTCATAATTATTTCTAAACCAGAATTAATGATTCTGAAAGTCTGTTTTTGAAAGAACACCTTTGTTTGTCCAGGTGCATGAGGCTGTTTTCCTCTGCCACAGAGAAACAAGTTCCAGGCATTATAAAAAGTGTGCTCTTAAAAAGAAGACTTTAAGTCTTAGCTGTCTATATAGTGTAAAACATTTCAGGATTAAAGTCTCAGGAAAGAAGTCAACTAAAACAGATATGAGCACATATGTATGGGTGTTTACATTGCATCTACGAAAGAGATACAGAGAAAGAAAGAGAAGGACTGATTTGGGACAAAAACTGATTTTCTAACAGATATCATATCTAACTGCCATTATTTATTTTAACTTTTATACCTATGAAGATACAAAATTTATTGGGCTCTATTTTACATCTGCATACATTTCCTCTGTATATTTTATAAATATGCATTCTTTATTAAGATGTTGTGTATAAATACATTTCGATCAATAAAAGGCCACTTTTTTCAGAGATCTGAATATAGAATATGGCATTAAAAATTTGGTACTATATATGCCAAAAATACCAAAAATCAACTCAGACTTCGCTGGCTATACATTCCAGTGATTTCTAGCAATACAAGTCTAATATCATGCCCCTAAAAATATTAAACTATTACCATGACATAATTAATATAACAAATTAGATAAAGATGTCAGTATTTAAAATGTGTGTCCTTCAGATAAACATATAAGTGTTATATTTTGACAGTTACAACTCAAGTTTTACAATTTTAAGAACTACCTCCAAGGCAAGAGATACACATACCAGAACTAAGATTGTCTTTTAAAATTCAAACCTTTCTAAAAATACAAAAACATTCATATTTACCTTTGGGACTGTTTAACAAAATTTGCTTATTTTCTTGAAAGAAGGAGGACATGATACTCTAAGTGTATACAGAGTTATTATCATGTCCTTCTGTATATATTTTAGAATATGACTGATGGAAATATGTCTTTATTAAATTATGATGTTTTTCTGACAGAGAATATTTTCTAAAACAGGACACTATATATATTATAATGGGGTCCCTCAACAATAATGTGCAATGGAATAAAAGGTCTATTTTTATTCAAAGGTACTAGATTTAATATATGACTACAACTTCATATTAGATTCCATTCTTCTGATACCCATTTGTAATTACAAAAATAAAAATGCACTTCAAGGCCTGGATTGTCTTTTCAATAGACTAGACAGTAGTTAGTGCCACCCTAAAATTTTAAACTAAACATAGCAATAGTTCTATCAAAAAACACAAGTGAAGTTGAGACTTTTCAATTATTCTTATAGAGAAAATTTATACTATTATATTCAGAAAACTTCACAATTACCTGGGAAAGAAAAATACAGTCACAACACAGACTGAGCCAAATCTTCCTAGACAAGCGATTCTCAGAGCTTGAATTTTCCAAGAATTTGCCCACTCTTTGCTTTACATTGTTCATTACCAATCTATGTTTTTAGGACTTCAAAGACCAGCTATTCAAAGGAGCAAGAAGCTAGACAGACATGAAACCTGAATACCACTCTCAGGAACACAGAGTGCTCTGGCCCAGCCACAAAACCAGGCCTCATTTCACCTCTCCCACTTCCTGTTAATAGCAAAGGTTAGAAACAGATTCTGTTCCCAAGCACAAAAGTGAGCATGGGTGGTTTTTTGTTTTTTTTTTTTTTTAATTTTATTACCAATAAAACTCTGAGGAGTACACACAGGTACAAGTGTTTTATGCTATTTGCTTATTCTATGCCAGAGTTATAAACCCTTAAGATAAATGGCAACATAATTGTTAAATTCTACAGATTAACTTGGCTGCAATTAAAGCAACACTACTCATAGCTAATAGCATGGTCACCATCTTGAGTTGTTATCTGCTATGAACACAGATTTAAGTCTGATAAAGACATGTATAAAAACATTAATTTATCTGATTGTCACAGTTAGAGCTCCTATTACTATAAAATGGCTGCTGAACATTAAAATTTTATTTATACAATGGCAAAAATAAATGGCAGAAAAATCCACTTTTGAAAAAAATTAGAGAGATATACAAATATATGTGCCTAAAAGTCAGTGCCACAATATATTAAGGTGGCTAATTTGACACTAACAATTTCTGGACTCATGGAATATGTTTATCTAACATAACTATTCTGTTTATCAGTATTACTGTGGTTTTACCATTTCATTGTCTTCTATTTTATCCCCACCAAACTTCATTTCTGCTCTTACTTAAATACCTCCAATCATCAGAAAAAAAGAAAAAGACTCTATTTTTTGTTCCTAATTCTACCAAATGGGCCAATATGGAAGAAGTCTAACACTTATACTCCTGTCCTTCCCCTATTCCTATTAAAGTATAGTTTGATTGCCTACCAGATTTAGAACATATGAGTAAGACATTCTTCTTTTTATTGCTCAATAACTTATCTGTAATCTGATAGCAGAGTGAAATGGACTACACCTTAACCCAGAAATGTCTAGAAGCTTGTATTTCCAGAGAGTCTGGTGTGCATTCACAGGGATTTCATTTAGCACGCGATAGCCAGTCCTTCTGGGACTCTGCTCCATACAACAATAAAAAGGCTTGTGCTTCCTGTACAGTGCTCTTGAAAAAAATCACATAACCAAGCTGTCACCTGGAGCCTCCCTGTCCCTTGCAATACATGTAGAATTGCCTTGAATGTCCCCCAATTCCACAGTCAGTTGAAAGTTCCTGACCCAACTTAACTCCTGGCCAAGAGTCCTGCTACTAGTAATTACCAGTGGGGTTTCATTCCTCTTGGATGCTACTTATTCCAGAGTAGCCTCCACCCTACACCAGTCAACCTCCACATGAACTCAGATCATTCTTGTGTTAAAAATAACATAAAACTTGGAGGTAAGCAAAACTTGAGACTTGACTGAGTTTAGAGGGTGGAGATAGGAAGGATTTATAGGTAAGAGTCACACTGCAGTTTTCTATGAGCCCCTGTCAAGTTGTCAAGAATACTGTAAAATAGTCTCTCTCTGTAACACAGATATTCTCTTTTCTCTGAAGCCCTGGCTTCACGTGATATTCAAGCCCTTTGGAAATAGGTAGAATGGTGTTCTTTCTATACATGCACCAATATCTAAATACTTTTCCATATCTTTGTAAATAAAAATTATAGTGACAAGTCAGCAAAATATTCACCTAATTTTTGAAAAAATTCCTAAACTAACCCATGCCAGAGTTTCTCTTCAATGATATTTGATATGGTTTGGTTCTGCCTCACCCAAATCTCATCTGGAACTGTAATCCCCACATGTCGAGGGAGGGAGGTGACTGGATCATGGGGACAGTTTCCCCTATGCTGTTCTTGTGATAGTGAGTAAGTTCTCATAAGATCTGATGGTTTTATCAGCATCTAGCATTTCCCCTGCTTGCACTTCTCTCTCCTGCCACCATGTGAAGAAGGTCTTTGTTTCTCCTTCACCTTCCACTATGATTGTAAGATTCCTGAGGCCTCCCCAGCCATGTGGAACAATAAGTCAATTAAACTTATTTTCTTTATAAATTACCCAGTCTCAGGTATTTCTATATAGCAGTGTGAAAACAAACTAATATAATATTAGGCCAGGTGCAGTGATTCACACCTGTAATCCCAGCACTTTGGGAGGCCAAGGTGGGTGGATCACTTGAGGTCAGGAGTTCAAGACCAGCCTTGCCAACATGGTGAAACCCCATCTCTACTAAACATAAGAGAATTATCCAGGCATGGTGGCACACTCCTGTAATCCCAGCTCCTCTGAAAACTGAGGAAGGAGAATCAGCTGAACCCAGGATGCAGAGGTTGCAGCGAGCCAAGATCGCACCACTGCACTCCAGCCTGGGTGACAGAGTGAGACTTCATCTCAAAAAGAAATAATAATCATAATATTTAATCATAGGGTTGATAATTTAAAATATTTATTAAATAAATATACTTATTTGTGGTTCTCTCATGAGTTACAGGAGACATTTAACATTTATATTTTATTATAAAATGAAACAAAAACATTAGCTACATGAAGCAATGTATCCTGACTTTATTTTTTGTGAAACTTGATACTTTGAAAAGCATCCTTGGTATTAAAAAACACATAATGAGATCCCATCTCTAAAATAAAATTAAAAAAAAAAAAAACAGCAGGACATGGTGGTACACACCTGTAGTCCCAGCTACTAGGGAGGCTGAGGCAGGAGAATCACTTGAAACTAGGATCCTAGGAGTTCAAGTCTGCAGTGAGTCACGATTCCACCACTGCACTCCACCCTCAGTGACAAAGCAAGATCCTGCCTCAAAAGAAAATAAGCTTCACTTGGTATAAGTAAAAAAACAAACAAATAAATAACAACAAAAAAAAACCCCCAGCATTTAAGAAAAGCCACCTTCAGTGTGTAACTCTCTCCTCTCAATAAAACCCTAAAGGAGATATCACAGGGAACTTTAAAAACCACTGCTCTAAGATTTTTAAAAGAAACTTCCATCCAATTTTAATTATGAGGTTGAAAACCATTATTTTAAAGCATAGTGTGCTTAGTTTCTTTAATCTATAACCCCACATAGAGAAACATATCTGAAAACAATCATCAGAAGTGCAAACAAGAATTTACTAAAATATGTACTTCAGTATTATTTACACTGACAAAACCAGGAGATAATCAACAAGCCTAACAAGAGACAAATACTTAAATAAAATATGATATAATTATATATGGAATATTAAGAAGTATAGAAGTGATTTCTGCAGACTTTTAATGTTATACAAAATATTGTTATTTTGAAAATATAGAATGCTAATCAATATATACTACTATCCTGGTTATGTAAAATATAAAAGCATTAAAAAATTGTGGGAAAATTAACACTATATTAATCACCATTATTTTTATTATTTTACTCTCTTATTTCAGAAAGTATTTAAGCTAATCGAGGGTTAGGGAGATAGTTGCCATGGGCATGATCCAAAAAGAAAGGAGAAAAATAGAAAGAGAAAAATCAGAAATAAATAGAACATAACTATCTTGACATTCTGTGGTTAAAAAAGAAAGCCTTTAAAAATCATCTTTTAAAAATATAACCACACTAAATAAAATGTAAATGAAATGGCTGAGGAAAGTATATCCCCTGAAAAGCGGAGAAAGGCTAAGATGCAGCCAGTGGTGAGGTCAGTTCACAAAAACCTACCACCAAACTTGGTGCACATAATTCAGTTAGACCACAAGCTGAGCACTCATAACCAATGCAATCAGTCATGTGCATTCCTCAAAGCAACAAGAACAGCCTTCCTTTACTGAGTGCCTATATGTGCCAGGCTTTGTGTTCCACAGCAATATACATGCATTATCTCATTTAATCTTCCCGACGCATTGAAGATTCATATTACTGATATTCCCTGTTTACAGGAGGAGAAATTGAAACAGTTTAAATAACTTTATCTATATCCAAGGACTAGGCAGTGAAAGAGGTCATAAGCTGACTTCTTTCTATTCCAGAAGTCTGTTGTGGAGAACAGTTTACAAGGAGGTTCTGGGGACCTTTTTTGGCCATCTTAGATTCTCTACATTGGAAAACAAGAATAACTCAGTGATATGGAGAATGGACTTAAGAGACAGACAGCCTGGAATTCCAATCCCTGCTCTGCCACCTATTGGTTTTCTATTATTTTTATGAGAATAATGTATAATTATATCAATAACAATTGCTATTGTTACTTAAAATGTTTCATGTGCAAGACACATATGTGCTTTATATTAACTCATTTAATCTGTGTAACAAAACTCAGAGATTATATAAGTACACTGACTCAAACACTTAGTAAGTACTGAACAAATAACTGCTTTTATTATCCTACATTTATTCATTTCAAATGTTTTCTAATTTTTACCTATTATTCCTCTGTAAAACATTGGTGGGTTATATGCATACTTTCAGACTTTTAATAGGGCAATCACAAGGCTTTAATTGCCTACATGAGCCGCAGAACCATTCAGAAGCAGTTCTGGCTAGACCTGGGTGGATGATGAACTCACATACTTCTTGATGTCTCTTCAAGTTTTAAACAACCTTTGCCTCTAGACAAAAGGATAGTATATCCCCTGAAAAGTGGCTTCTGGCACTGAAAAAAGTCCAGGCTTTTGGCACACAAACTGTAATTTTTATTTATAAAGTGCTATCACTGGAAATTAAAAATAGGGTTTTACCTCTCGAGGCTATAATATTGCAATTTTGTCAAATATTCTTAAATGTATCAGTATCTAAAGATATAATTGGGGATTTGCTAATCTGTCCCCAAATAAATCAATTTTTTAAATTCACAGTAAAACAAAAAGCAAATTATATTATTCTAATGTTAGACCTAAAATGATCTTTTTCTACGGTAATTTTGTGTACTGCAATTTATTCTTTGAAAAAGTAAACTGCTTCTAAAAATGAAGGACTGCCATATAATGTCACATAAATAACTCTGCTAACTAATGACTGATCAAGAATAGAGGTAAGGTTAAATTAAATGTATTTACCTATAGGGTATCAATGTCCACATTATAGCATGAATTCTAGTTGCAGAAACAAAGTTCCTCATTATTTACACACATTATGTACCTTTTGGTTAAAGTTCCCAACTATCATTGGTAAAATTTCTATTTTTGTTTTAAATAAAAATAACCAATTTATTCCATTATTGGATAAATGTATAAGAAAAAAACACAATATCTCACCTTATGTACTTTGAATATAAAGACAGATTTCATGTGAATTTAAATAATTTATAGCTATACAAAATACCTGTTCCTAAAGGAAAGTTCCTTCTAAATTAAAAGTGACCAGTAGTGTAGTCCATATATGTATGAAGTACCTAGGCAAAGAAGAATTTTCAAATAATCTAAAGAAATTAACCAGCATATTTAAATTTAAGAAATCAGATAGGCTGCCTTCTGAGTTTTCATAATTTCTTGAGGGCTGTAAGAAGTAATGAAGGCATTCAGAAAAAGCCTAAAGATGCAACTGAAATACACACCAATCAAGAATTAAGTTGTTTTATGTTTTATATAGCACATGTGAAGACTCCTAAATTTGGAGTGCTTTAAAGTAACTGTAACTTTAGAAAATTTTATTTATTCTACTATTCCTGGTACACGGTGGCTGCTTAATAAATGTTTTTTGAATGTTTAATTCTGGTCTTGTTTTAAATTGTGACCATTTAGTGACACATACATATACATACACATACACTCACATACAAAGGTGGGTTATATCCCTTTATATCTTAAATTTGTAAATTTTAAATTGTTTAGTTGTCAATTATTCCGCATAGGAAAATAACCTAACAGTAGTTTGTCTGTTTAACTTAGACCATTCACAATCAGATCCTTAAGTCCAAGGGTGTTGATATCCTCGAGTGAGAATTTTCATTTTTTAAAGTCACATTGGCTTTCCATGTCCACCCCAATTTCATATGCAGCCATATACCCACTTGGGAAATTTTCATGCAACTAAAGTTAATTCTGTGCTTTAGATATTGCTGAGCTATGGATGCATACCTTAGAATTAATAATCTTGATTTTATATTTCTAAGTAAAACAGTGATGGAGCCCATCACGTAACCATTTCAGATCTACCAAAATGACATCTTCTGGATCAAAGTTTCAAAAGGCTGGTAGTTATCTAATTTTACACATGAGGAAATGGAAACACATAGAAATTGAGGATCACATCCAGAGTCGCAACCTAGTATGAGTCCAGGTTTGGACTGAATCCCATTTCTGTCCAACACTGAAGGCTGTGCTGCCTCTCTGTTTCTGTCTCCAATTCTAACACCCTGTGAGCTTCACTCAAACTGACTCCAAAGAGCCTAAGAGTCATCTGGCAGCATATTATCATGGGATGAGGAATCGAATAAAAGGAGGTCAAAGGTTTATTCAGAGTGAACTGAATACTTTATCACAAAACAATTACCTTGTTTTGGGGAAAAATAAGCATAATTACCCTGAGGGAAAACCTGATAGATTGTAGCTTGGCTGTAACTACAATTCAGACACATGTTTTATCTGTCAAACTCAGGATCGATGCCAAATGAGAGCCAAAAAAGGAGCGTGGGAAAGCCTGTGGGTTGGGGTAAGGGTTAGGGAAACAGCTGCTATGGGCATGATACAAAAAGAAAGGAAAAAAATAGAAAGGGAGAAATCAGCAATAAATAGAACATAACTATCTTGACATTCTGTGGTTAAAAAAGAAAGTCTTTAAATAAAAGATATTTTCGAAGGTAAAAAAAAAATGTGCTATTAAGTTTATCAGTAATCCTGTAAAGTTTCATCTTTATGATAAAGAAAAAATAATGAGTACTTTATAATCAGAGTTGTATTATGTTTGACATACTTTTAGGTCTAATAGTGGTTTACATTTATTAGATTTCTAAACATCGACTTTTTGCTCTTAAAAATGCCTTTTTACACCATGAGAAAAAATAGCTATGAGAAAAAAATAACAATAATTCAATGTAATTGTTATGCAAGTATTTGCACTTCGCTCAGAAGAAAAAGACAAATAGAGTTTCTATCTTTAAAGAATTGATCGTCTCAGAAATCTGTACATTTGATTTACTCAGCAAATATTATCTGTGTTTGCCAAGCACTGTGTTTCATAATTTAACAAATTTAAATACTCAAGAGAGATGTGAAAATTTGCTGCCAACAAAAGGTGTTAAATATAAACATAGGAAAAAATTTTTGACACCTTCTCAATTTATAATTCAATGCAGACAAATATCAATAGGAAGTTGAATTGTATTTTTCGAAACCTACAAAAGAAACGTAGGCTTAGGAGACTTCCTATGCCATGACTTAAATTTACACAGTCTGACAGAATTTCATTTTATTCATCTTCGTTTTGATTATATCAAACTGGATGATGTATAAGACTTTTTCCTGCTATATGATTTGAAATCTATAGTTGACTACCCTAAATTGACCTCTACTCTCTTGTTAAATATTTGTATTCTCAAGAGTGCTTCTTTTTCTACAAATATATTTTGTCTAATTCCATGGACCTACTGGCCATTTGTGGAGAGATGATTCTACAATATATTTTGTCTAATTATACAATATATTTTGTCTAATTCCATGGACCTACTGGCCATTTGTGGAGAGATGATTCCAAAATCTGTACCCTATAGACATATAATCATATATATGCATACATATTACACTATATATTAATATACAACAATGTATAATATTGCAGAATTCCTCATTGCCATCTCTCTAGAATCTGCTCTTTGGCCAGTTTTTCTCATCTCAGGAATCATATTCTGTTATCTATCATCTTCTTTCACAGAACTACCCAAGGTATAAACCCAAAAGCTATTGTTGTCTCCTGCCTTCCTGTCACCTTTTAAAATCTAATAATAGAATTTACAGCAAATGATTTTAAAACTATATTAAACATCTCTGAAATCTATCTATTTTCACTCTCCCCAACCATCACCCGCTCCTCCGCTGTCCTGGCTGCTGGTTGCCCACATCCATTCCTGGCTTCCTTTCATTTCATTTCATTCTCCACAATGCAGGAGAATGGCTTCTTTAAAACACAAATTAAACCGTAATAGGCCCTTGACTAAGCCTTTAAACAGCTTCCTTTAAGGCTCATTTCAAAATCCTTGACAAATAGAGGTAGGCCCTGCATCATTTGGCTCCCACCTGTCTCATCTCATACTTGTTGCTCAGGTCCCACAATCTCCCCAGCAGTCATGATTTCTCAGTGCTCTCTGTTCCACCAATGCTGCCTCTTTCCATTTCCCCAGCATTCTACAGTACAGCTCCATCTTGTCCTAGGCAGGAGTGTCCAAGGGAGAAAATACAGTCATGGGTTCCAAGTTTCTGTTTCTGGTTGGGCCAGTGAAGTCCCTCCCTCATCCCACTTTTCCACTTAAAACTAGAGACAGAAACAAAGAACCATGGCTTCAGGCTGCTAAAAGCCTAAAACAAAACGAAACAGAGCAAAGACAACAACAAAATTAAGGCAGGTTGAACAAGCTTCCATATCTTCGCACATGCTATCTGGAAAATTCTGGGTTCCTTTTTGACTGGCTACTTCCTCTCAATTTTCAAGTATTTGTTAAAGAGCACTTTCTTAAAGGTTGTCACTGTTCCCATAGACAAAGTAAAATTCCTTTGTTATTCAGTATTTTACATCCCTTTAATCATATTCATGTACTTGTCATACTTAATACATTCCTACTAAACTATAAAAATCCAAAAGGACATGATGGTGTTACTCTGCTTATTTTATTGTTTTATTCCTAGCACAGTATGTAACTGTGTTTCTGTACCTCATTACTGAACTGATTTATACGATGTCTGGTTCTTGCCACATATGTGGTATAAGCTAATGTAGCTACAAACTTTTAAACATGCACTCCTTCACTCTTACTACAATATTTGGTTTTTACAGTGAGTATGATGGTCTTCAGTGTTAACAGAAAGAAGAAAATAAGGCCAAGCTGGTAAATCCTATCTACCTGAGTAAAAAGGATGGCTAAAGGACGAAAAAGATGGCTAAAAATAACTCCTCCCGCTCAACGATTACCTTGAGTTTAAGGTCACTCAGAAAAGGACAGGAGAGTTAAGGAAAACAGAATAGTTCAAAAGAAACAACAACAAAAGCATATGACTAAACAATATTCCTTACACATACCCTGTAATTCACATAAGTAGGAGGCACAGCATCTCATGTGCCATAACAGCATCCTAAATCCTGTTGCTGATATTATTGACTTAGGTGGGTTTTGTTTGTTGGTTGGTTGTTCACTTTCCATATATTTAATAATTGCCTATAGATATATTAACTACTTCTAATATTGAGATAATACTAGACAAAATATAGATTAAATCAAAAAAGTTGTCTGTGTGAGTCTCAGGAGAAAAAACACTAATAATTTCTTAAATATTATTACACGTAAAAGCACTTTCAGGTAAATTAAGAGTGGGAGATTTAGAAACAGCAATGAGGTAGAAAGTGACAATCATGCAATAAAAGCTCTAATAGCACATCTATAACTTACTCCATCACTGTGCTATTAATATTAAAAAGCCACTAACACAACAAATAGTTATTGCCTACTGAGTACATATTTACACTATGCTTGCTAATGTGGAGCTACAAAAAACAAGTATAAATTTTCAAGAAACTGAAATCTAGTTAGTATGGCTTCTAACAAGTACGACATCGTCTACAACAGTGTTTAAGAGTACGAGTGTAACCAATGGAACTACACAGGGCTGTAGCAATAGCGAAGTTTTAATGAAAAACGTAAGCTGTACACAGAACATATGATATTTGGATAGGTCATGATAAGTATGCTGAAATTTTTGGCTGAGGGGAATTAAAGGTAAAAAGAAGAAGTCACAGATACAAACACTGAAAAAATTAAATGACTATAAAATTGAAAGGAAAGTCCTTGGCTAACAACTGTGGAATATACATTTAAGCACAGGGTAATTGTTTAAAGGGTCTACCTAGCTTATAAAGGTCTCAGAAATTACATTGAAGAGACAGACTACATGGGGACATTAGGTGAAAACGTGTAACGTTTTCAGCAAAAAGGGGGCTATCTCAGACCTCTACATTGAACCAACCACCCATGGAGTTCCATTCATGATAATCCTATTGTTAACCAGCAGATGAAAGCCATGTATATAGATTATTCATGCATTACAGATTATGACTGTAAGCAGGGAGAGAATCTCCAGAGACCTGTTAAGACATTATTTCAGTAGCTCTGGCGAAAAGCAATAAAACCTTAGGCCTTCTAGTTGTCAGCGAAAGCATAAAGACAGGAAAAGAGTAAGTAGCAGAATAATGTCAACACAAGAAACGTCAAAACTCTGACACATGCTGCAATACAAATAAACCTTGAATACATTATGCCAAGTAAAATAAGTCAATCACAAAAAAAAAAGACACACACTGTTCCTATTCCATTTCTAAGAGGTACCTAAAGTAGTCAAATTCACAGAAACAGAAAGTGGAATGGTGGCTACCACGGTCTTGGTAAAGGAAGAAATGGGGAGTAATTTTTTAATGGGTTCAGAGTTTCAGTTCTGCAAAATGAAAAGAGTTCCGAAGACGGATGCTGATGATGGTAGCACAACATTGTGAATGGACTTAATACCACCGAAATGCGCACTTAAAAATGGTTAAGATGGTAAACTTTGTTACGTGTATTATACCACAATTTAAAAAATTAATTCAAAAATAAATGCCAAAATTTGGAAGGAGGAGAAAAAAAATTCCAAATTACTCTTAGATCACTAGTTTAGAAGATGGGGTAAATGGTGCTGCTACGTAAACACCTAAAAGTAAGAAGATCCAGCCTGACAAGGCAGAAGAGTATGAATTGTGAAATATGTCTGATGGGGACATCTAAATGGAAATATTCTATAGGCATCTGGAGACAAGAGATAAGGGCTCTGTGGACAGAACAGGAAATATGCTGGCTTTTATTTTAGCATCACCATTTCATGGGGAGAGAGGAGCCAGTTTTCATGTTCAATTCTGAGCCTTAGATTTTAACAGAGATGTTTTCAAAATAGATTGTATATTAAAATGTTTTTTTCACATTTTGATACCTCTGATTTGGGAAGGTCTTAAAATGAACAGCGTGTTTTAAAAATAACTCTACAGAGACATAATTGACAAGTAAAAGTCACATATATTACAGGATACATATTAATGGTTCTCACCCGAAACAACAAAACAAACAGCAATCTTTTGATGAAAAATAATTGTAATATCAGTAACTCTGGGTAGCTTAGGGAGGTGGTTATTTATAGAACAAAGGGCAGGATCACAGTATAGCTTCAGGGAAGAAGAAGAGCAAGAATCATGAAAGTCCTGAAGTAATTGAGATCCCTCTTTCTCTCCCCACACTAAGAGAGAAAACAGAACTATGTTTCACTTCTCTGTGAATTGACTTTCTCTGCTTCAAGCCCTAAAGCTTTTACATGCTTGAAAAGACTGACTTAACTCTCCCTTGGTCCCAACACTAAATGCCTGGATCGTAATCTCTCTGCTCAGTTTGGGTACAATTGAGTATAGCCAAGACAACATGGTCATGCCAAACAAGTGTGGCTTCCCTGAGTATGGCTACAAAAAGTGATAGCCCAATACCACAATAAGATTTAACCAGTGCATCCCAGGGAAGAGCAATGTTTAAGACATAGGAAAATGAGGTCAGACAACGGACAGTGGAATTAAATGAATAGCTTTAGCCTGGGGACAGGAAGACTTGGGAATCCTAACAGGCATACAGGATAGAAAATAAACACTAGGACAAAGGAGTCAAACTTACAAGGCAGTTTTTGGCTCAGTATACCAAGTATCCTACAGCAATATATTTTATTTAAAAACATTTGTATATGAGATAATCCATTTTTATTATTACTCAACAAACATGCAGAGCCAGAATTTAAATTTTCCTTTAGTAGACAGAAGACCGAAAGCTAAGGAATTTGCTGAATGCCCAATAACAAATAGATAATATGTAGCAGAATCACAGCTTGCTCCAACGTGCACTTGGATTCAAAGCCTTTTTCCTTGTCATATGCCCATTGCTTTGTACTGGTTTGATTGTAGTAAGCTCTCATTCATATATAGTGACTAAACATTTGTAACAGAAAGACTATAGGGAAAAATCACTATTTGGGGTAGAAGATTTATAATATCACCTCTCTGATGATATCCAACCATAATATTTCATAAGATTATTATTTTCATTTAGTGACTTCATTTTGAAAATATTCATTATAAGCAAATACTTTCTCCCATCTATCAAAGATTTCACAATTTTGATAATTTCTAAATGAAAATGTTCTCTCTCTATAGCATCAAATTGTAGGTAAAAAATATTTTTTTTGTCCTTAAGAAATTTAGTTCATCTTTAAATAAGAAAGCTAATAATAACAAATATATTCAAATCTGAAAAACAATGTTTTCTAGAAAGAGTTGTAGAAATGACCATAATTAGCAAAGAAAAAAAAAAAAAACCTCAAATAGAATTTTAAAAACTAAAACCTATTCAAGATTAAATATTGCCTGTGGCTTCAAGCTGTGTCAATGACTCACAAATATAACAACTATTAAGAATTTGAATAATCTATTAAATATTACTTTCAGATTCCAGATGCATCTGTCCAAGAAACTACATGAGAAGGAATTCAAGGGGAAATGAGGAGACGATGATGAAGAGGCTGGAGTTCTTAGCCTACCTCTACTTCTGTCAATAGCTTGGATCAGATTTGTTTGTTTTAGCCATTCATTCACTGAATTTGCATGGAATTTTATTTTTAAAAATATTCAATTCCTAGAAGAAAGGGAGGGAGGGAAGAAAGGAGGAAAAAAGGAAGAAGGAAAAACACATAAGCCACTCTTTTAGAGTTTTTCAGAATCCTCATTCTCAATGGATCCATCATTGCACTCAGAAACTATGCAATAGAAATAATATATGTATACATAATTAATGCTGTTATATAGCTTAATATTTATATGACATTTAGTAAAGTCTGCTGAAAAACTTAAGATGTGTCGTAAATAAAATGAAAATTAGAGAGAATGGCAATAAATTATATAATCACTCAGGATTATGTATTTTCCCTTAAAACTTGTTTGTATAGTCTATGAAATACAAACATGGAAAATCTGGGAAGAAAGTTCTGAATAGGGAAAAAATAAGAACAGATGTTACATTAAAATAATTCTGTATAAATCCATTTAATCTTTGAAAAAGAAATGAAAAATGACCCTTATGAAAAGAAATTCTTTAATGAACGCCATCTGCAAATTAAAGTCAGCTTCAATCAATTTTATGTGAAGTGCTGTCCTTAATAATGAAGAGTTTTCTATCATCAACAAAGCCCAACAGCCACGTAAACACTAGAGTATAGAATATCACTAGAAATACCCATTTTTGTAACTATAAACTTTTATTTAAGGTATGCAGGTTCTATACCAATATTTTATGTAGGAAGACTAATAACAATTGTTTAAATTTCTTAACCTCATGCATATTCTTACAGATTTCTAAAATATTAAGTTATAATACATGACTTTTCTAGTAAAGTTTTGTTTTAAGGAAAACACATTTTACTAGACTTCAGTACAAGAGAAGTCCTAAACAATGACATTCCACAAAAAAGATAATTTTTATATACTAGTTGCTTCTCTTCATGTAGTCAATTTCTATATATAACATACTGTATTCTATGAAAAACATATGAAAGCCAAGTGGAAATAGTTTTTTAAAAATTACAAGTTTATAAAGATTTAGTAATGGGCAAAGAACCTCAACAGACTGTTTTTAAAGAAGACATACAAATGGCCAACAAGTATATGAAAAAGTGCTCAAGCTCAGAAATGCATCAAAACCACAATAAAATATTACATCACACCTATAAGGATGGATACTACCAAAAAGACAAAAGATAACAAGAGTTGGCAAGGGTGTGGAAAAACAGGACCCCTTACATGCTGCTAGTGTCAACGTAATTTAGTACAGTGATTATGAAAAATGACATTGAGATTCCTCAAAAAATTAAAAATAGAACTGCCACAAGATCCAGCAATCTCATTTATCGGTATACCTGCAAAGTAAATGAAAACAGCATGTCAAAGAGATATTTGGCCTCCCATGTTCATTGCAGCACTATTCATAAAGCCAAGATATTGAAATAACCTAACTGTTCAACAGTATATAAATGGATAAAGAACATGTGATGTGCATATATGTATATGTAGGTACACACAATGAAACACTATTCAGCCATAAAAAAAGAAGAAAATTCTACCATTTGCACAACATGCATGAACCTGTACGATATCATGCTAAGTGAAATAAGCCATACCACATGATCTCACTTATACATGCAATCTAAAAAAGTTGAACTCATAGAAATAGAAAGTAGAATGGTGATTGCCTAGGGCTGGAAGGTAGAGGAAATGGGGAGATGTTGGTCCAAAGGTAGAAACTTTCAGTTATAAGATGAATAAGTTAATACGTTCTGGGGATCTGATGTACAACATACTTAAAAATACTGTATCGTTTATTCGAAGTTTGCTAAGAGAGCACAATTCAAGTATCCTTGCCACCACTCCCCAATCCACCACACACAGGTAACTGTGATTGACGTGTTAATTTGATTGTGGTCATTGTTTGACAACGTATATGTATATCAAATCATCACATTGTATGCTATGAGTATATATGATTTTATTCATCAGTTATATCTCAATAAAGCTGAACAAAAAAGAAAACAATGGGATGTCTATGATGAGGTCAGGAAATGAAGACCACACAACAGAGTAAGAAAATGCTAAACTGTGAGGTGCCATGTGTGAGCAGCTCAGGTAAATGAGAATGAAGTTGTAGAGATTCAGAAAGCTTTGTGAAAGAGATGGGCCTCGAAATGCTGAGTAAAAAGATGAACAGGATTTTAGTAAGTGCAGAAGAGAACTTAGGTCATCCCAAAGACTGGAAGAGGATAAAGGTGGGAAGGAACCTGGCAGGTTCACAGAAAACAGGAGGTACCGACAGGAGTAAGGAGAGGGTATGCACAAAGAAACCAGGAGAGGTCTGGGTTATCCCTAGCAGTAGGCACCCATAATAGAATGGACAAAATGCACTTAGCAAAGACAGAGAGAAAAACTGCTGAGGGGACAGAGAAAGATTAATTAGAAGCAGCGGTTTAGGCAGCATGGACCATACTTCCTCTTATCTATTTCCCCTTTTCCATTTCCTCTAACACTTACCCTCCCTTCACACCAAATTCAAATGCTTACACAGAAAAGCTGATCCTACATTCATTCTCTCTCTGAATAAAACTGTTTGTCAAAATATATGTTGGGGGAAGAAATAAAGCTAACAGAAAACTCTGTCCTTGAGTCAGCAAGCAGTAGGGAACCATTATCACTCCTTGTCAGGTATCAGCTAGTAGATAAATACATATTTTGAAAAAAGGATTTACATGCTAGTTCCTACTCAAAAAAACAAAAACAAACAAACACAAAACACGTAACCTACACGTGTGGAATGGCAATGTTGCCTGGCATGTGGTCAATAGATGAAGGGAAATGAATCATTCCTGGAAAGGAAATAATTTAGACATATATAAATAAGATGGTCTGAGGTGGACAGGTCAAAGAGTTAATTAAACTTTTAGGAATGGCTATTTCCATTAGAGAAATATTATTAGACAAAGATCCGTGGGGAACAAGCTAGCTAGAACCATTCAATATATTTATTTTGTAACCCATAAATCAATCAAAAATTGTAACGACTATCTGTCATGCATATAATAACTAGGTTCAATTCAGAGTAAAGAAAAAATTAAGAGATGTGGTTCCTGACTTCATGAAACTTATAATATTTTATTTTTACCTCAAAAATTACCAAAGTTGTCCCTTTTCTTTTTTAACCTACAGTATGTGGCTTTCTACATAAGTGTGATTTTATTAAGTCCAGGACCCAATTAGTTTTAAGCAACATGCATCTCCAAGAGTATAATTAAGTCACTTTTGCTAAAATTTAACTCAAAAAATGTGGAAAAAAAATATATCTCCTCTGAGATAAAGTTATAAACCCAGCAAATTTATTAAAAAAACAAAAAAACTATAGTAAAATATAAAAGAAGTTAAAAAAAGACACATATTCCTATTAATATGCCATATGATTATGCTCTATTTTAGTTTATCTCAAAGTATTAATATTAAAACACTTAAAGAGTCAGCCTACATTTTTCTTTTAAAGTGTTATTTTCCAGAAATCTGGCCAAATGTTGTCACTTGAGATATGTAAACATACCTGCCAAAAAAAAGAGAAATTCCCAGAAGAGCCTTTGAAAGAAAATAATTCATTAGGAAGCTGAAGTAGATATCTAAAGATTAACTAAATTATTAAGTTTTCAGAGTTCAAAAAATTTCAAAACTTGAGTGCCTACCATGACTACAGTCTCTCAAGACAGATATATCTATAGGTATATCTATGTATCTACATATATATTATATATAACCAAGTTACTAATTGTACCAGATAAACTTAAATAAAAATTTATTATAATTGATAGTCCTAACATTTTGCTTGTTTTTATTTAAAGCTCAGATTTGAAATAGCCCTGAAATAAAAAATGTTCTACGCCTTATAAAAAAGACAAAATGTAGGCTGTCATACTTCTAAATTCTCCTTCTTCATCATAGGACTGTCACTTTGCACATTCTGATGTTAAATGACTTTGTTTTCTTTAAGAAGCAATTCCAGCAGGCTCTTCATTCATAACACAATCATAAATTTGACTGTAATGGAGAAAGGCTGCTAGATTGTAAATGCAATGGTGCTCACAAACCCTAAGAGCTGTCCTACATAGGAAAAATACATTGTCACCCTCAGGCCCACTGATTACAACTGTGAATAAATAAGACTATTAACTCAACAAGCATGGTTAAGTGCTCTCCCTGCAAATTCTTCCTCGAAACAGAAGCAAAGATACCTGCTAACCACACTGGACAGCTAACTGGAAGGGAGAGAATAAACATTTAAAGAGCCACACACAGTAGTATAAAGAATGAAAAGTAGAGCCATACAGCATCAGGAAAATAACTCTGAACATTGTAATTATCTCCGAACATGATATGGAATGGTTGCATTTTACAATAATTCAATTGGTAAAGGTAAACCTTGAGCAAGCAAGAAAAAATTTAATTAAAATCACCCACACAATAAGAAACTGAAATTTGGTTACCAATGTAACAGCAACAATAAAAATTCATGTGATGGCATTCCTTAAGGAAAAAGAAAAATGAGACATTACTACATAATGAATAGGAATTATATATTAATTCTCTAGTCTTATATAACTTCCTTTCATCAAATGTTTCTCATTCATACACAAGACATTTCCATTTTCTGTTTTGAGTTTTAAATGTTATCTTTACTGGTACCCAAGCTTGCATTTCCCAGAAACATGAGCTAACCCACAGTACCCATCATAAAGCATTTAACTCTTATAGCTGAGTTAGGATTATATCAACATAATCCTGTGCCTCTGAAGGGTTATTCTTGTACAACTAGGATACAGACCTATTTTTCAGCCCAGCATCAGAAAAAAAATTATTTTTGACAACACCGCAGATATAAAGAAAAAATCAAATTTCTATTTTACAAAAAGAAAAATAGTCTGTAAATTATTTGCTCACAATTGTTGAGTGTGTTTACAATAGCAATAAATTTATATTCATAAATATCTTCCATACATTGAGTATAATATTTTTCAAAGTTGTTACACTTAAAAATAAAAATTCCAACATCTGGGGCCCACCATAAGATGAAAATCTGATGGGGTAGTGCTTAGTAAATGATTTTATATTTGATTTCTTTAGGATGAGTCCAAATTACAACCAGGGTTCAGAAATCCGGGATCCAGGCCAGGCGCGGTGGCTCACACCTATAATCCCAGCATTTTGGAAGGCCAAGGCAGGTGGATCACTTGAGGCCAGGAGTTCAATACCAGTCTGGCCAGCATGGCAAAACCCCATCTCTACTAAAAATACAAAAATTAGCAGGGCATGGTGGCACACACCTGTAATCCCACCTACTCAGGAGGCTGAGGCAGGAGAATCACTTGAACCCAGGAGGTGGATATTGCAGTGAGTGAAGGTCGTGCCTCTGCAAGACAGAGTAAAACTCTGTCTCAAAAAAAAAAAAAGAAAAAGAAATCCAGGATCCAATTTCCCAAAAGGCCTTGTTAGCTCCCTATTACTTAACTTGGACTCCTACCTTACAAATTCCCCAGAACTATCCACAAAGCTCCATGGACACATGCTGAACTTATCTCTGTGAATTTCTAAATACCATTCATTAACTGGGGACAATCACTAAATTCTGTACTATTGTTGTCAGATTTAATGAGATATTACATATTTAAGACATTATCTAAATTCCCAAGCACTACCTGTATTCAAGTTATGGTATCTCATTTCCTCAAAAACATTTATTAAGCATCTACATGGCATTGCAATAAACAATGTGGGGCACATGAGAGGTGGGCTCAATTATACAATGATCATCCTCAAGGAACTCACTCTCACTTATAATACTATTCACATTCCAAGAGGGAGAATTTAAGTGCCGTAAGAGAGCAATAGATACAGCGCGATGGAGACTCAGAGGAAGGAGAAAGAGCTTCCAATGGGGTTGGTCAGAAAACACATTGTGACGCAGTTAGAGGATGGGTAAAATTTCAACCTAAGCTGGTTGGAGATCAGGATACAGAGATGAGAATTAGGGGCAGAGGGAAATAATGTGGTAAACAGAAATAGGAACTCAAGAGATCAACCTATCTCTGTCTTGAGAGAGAAAGAGTGCACTTCAAAGTCACTAGAAAACTGATGTGATGAAGGCAGTAGCAGTTTAAAATGACTAAATGGTAGGAAGGGTAGATGAGAGAGGGCCCTGAATCCCAAACGAGGAGGTATTTCTTTCATTTGAAAGGCAACAAAAAACTATAAACTACTTTTTATCAAAGGATTTCCATGATTAAATACTAACATTCAACAAAACTGCTGCATGATTAGAGCTGTACGTCAAGAAGATGTAGTTTAGTAGTGCAACGAATAAATCAATCTTCAGAAGACATGAGGGTAGGGAGACCAGTTAGGAAGTTACTGCAACAGCCCATCCAAATATGAAGTCATACGGCCATAAACCAGGACAGTGAGAGTAGAAAAAGAAGAGAAGGACTAGGTATAATGATTATCACTTTGAAGAAAGTTATATCCTGTAAATGCCAGTGATGTTTTGGCTGTCTACTGTAACAGAAACAGGAAGCCTTCAGCCCCAGACAGACCTGGACCCAAACCCAGGCTCAGCATCTGATAAACAGTGAGACTTTGGGTAAATTACTTACTTAATCCCCTTGAGCCTCAAAAATAAATAATAATACGTACCTCTAATCTTGAGAGAATTCGTAATATCTCTAAAATGCTTAGCATACTAGGAGAAAATTAGCAATCAGGAAAAGAACAAACAAAAGAAACAAAAGTGTATATTAAAATATAAACAATGTTAAGGAGTCAGCATGAGCTTTTATAACAAAAGACTCAGCTACTACCTCCAGCCTCATCAATGTCTGGCTGCGCTACTCCTTTAAACAGCGGGACTCTCGAGGTCTTTCATTCTTCAGTATCTCTCTGGCTTCAGGTAGCAAGCAGCTCCTTACTTTTAAAAATAGAACTCAGTCGGACATGCGCCAGAACACAAAAATAGACTACTAGAAGGTAAAATGACACCTGCATCCCTGGCTCCTGGATTCCTATGTATTTGGGACAGAAAACGGATTAGTGTTAAAGTATCTACTAATGGAAGTCTCAAAGTAGAAGAAACACGACAGGGTTAATGGAGAACTGTGCAAACACTGCAAGCGAAAGATTCTTACAAAGCTTTGAGACTATACAAAATAACTTGTTCTCTCTAATTCAATCACTGGTACACAAAACTTTGCCTAATTTGAATGATTAGATTGAAAATTAATACGAATACACAAATGATTGCTTAAAGCAACATTCAAAAAGGGGTTTGTAAAAGGCTTACCATATATGGTTACACCATCTTTAACAACAGTCTTTTGAATTCAGAATATTGCTATACTGATCTTGTAGGTGGAAAATTAATTTAACTCCTTGGATAATAGTTTCATTAGTTCCAAAAACAGCCTAATTTAAAAAAAGCATTATGTTAACTTGAAATAAATGTGTTATTTTGTTCACGTTTTTGTTATTCGTTAAGAGAGCCTTTGCTTCTCCAGGATTACTAAAATCATAGTATTTTAAGCCTTTTAAATTAGCTTTTTTTTTAGTCTGAATCCTATATGTAATGACTAGCCAAGCAATAAAATTTCAGGTTTAAACCAAAATTCAAAGGTCCTAATATATGTGCTAAAAGTGTTTCATTTATGCTCTTTATTCTCTTCCTGTAAGCTCTAATCTTTCCGTTAGGAGCTGATTGATTAGGACCAGTTTAAGAAGGTGTTCTAGTTTTAAAAATGCAGTAAAACCACCCACATTTGCTCTACCTCCTTGGTCAACTTGGTGATTTTATACAAAAAGTTTACATTATTGCCATTTTTAAAAAATATAAAAGTCTTCATATTTGTACACACATATTCATAGCAACATTATTCACAATAGACAAAAAGTGAAAGCAACCCAAGTATCCATCAATAAATAAATGGATAAATCAAATATGGCAGACATATACAAAGGAATATTATTCAGCCTTAAAAAGGAAGGGAATTCTGACCCGTGCTATGCCATGGATGAACTCTGAAGACATCATGTCAAGTAAAATAAGCCAGTCATAAAAGGACAAACATGAATCCACTCATATGAGATATCAAGAATAGTTAAGTTCATAGACACAGAAAGTGGAATGGTAGTTACCAGGGGTTGGGAGGAGGAGGGAATGGGAAGTTGTTATTTCAATGTGTACAGGTATCAGTTTGGGAAGATGAAAAAGTTCCAGAAGTGGACTGTGGTTACAGTTGCCCACCAATGTGAATGTACTTAATGTCACTGAACTATATTCTGAAAAATTGTTAAAATGGTAAATTTTATGTTATGTACATGTTACCACTTGTAAAAAAAATACAGGAAATCTTGTAGCACTGAGACTTCTTAAAATACTGAAGTTCTAGGAATGAATGAGTAAACAAAAGTTTTGGTTTAAGAATAGCATATCCAATCGTTGGAACTAAACAAACTTGTCAACATGTCTCTTTTCATTCATTTAATTTATATATTTAAGAATCATCCTGCACATGGGCTATAATGAAGGCCACTAGAGTAAATGCCCTCTCATTAGGCTATAGCATTTTACGGAATACAGAGAAACCAAGGCTAAAAAATTAAGTGCAGTTTTTTTGATGGCTCTCTTTCATATTTATGAAAATACTAGGCTTTTTATAACCCGGAGACTCAGTATAGATTTTCAAAACAGTATTGGCAAGGTTATCAAGATGAAAGTTTTGGAGGTGGATTTGAATGAATTAACTGATGACACCAAGTGAGAAATCTGATATGTCTAAATAGAGAAAATAAAAATTTACCGCTGTTACCCCTAATATCACCAAAGGCTAAAAAAAGAAAAAAAAAACAGTGAGCTAAGAATCATTTCTGCAAATGGGCCATGCTATTTCTTCTCCAGACCAATGATAACTTAGTAATTCCTTCTCTCACACAGCCTTCTTTTTCCCTCCAATAAGCCATCAGGCATTTTCCCATTTTCCTCTAGGATTGTTTAGCCTTATTACTCATTTGGAAATAAAGTTCAGAGTTCCTGCCCTAGGCAAAAAACGTTAGACTGAATCAGATAGTGATTGCCAGTACTTCTGGTAAAAAAAAAAAAAAAGCAAAACAAAACTGTCATTCTCATGGAGAGATGGATATCAGTGTTTCTTTAAAATGATTTAAATAATCAATTAATGTTCAATTAAGTATTCAATAAATCTTCTACTTCTTCCAAGCTTCTCCCTATTTAATCAACATGATCGAAACAATTGTTTTATTTTCATTCACTTGCAATGTCCACTTTGTCAGAAGTTGTACAATTAATTTTGTTAGCATCTAAGAAAATGAGCTGGTTTTCTGTTACTGAGTTGCCTATTTTAATAATTTTGAATTAACAAATCTAGTTTGTAGGCCATCTTTAAAATATATACCCAGCAGGCAATTATTTTACGCTTTAAATTGAAAAGAATATCTCTATTTTTTTCAAAGTACATGGAATAGCATATTTGGAAAATATTTTAAAGTATCATTCAATAATATTATTTGGACCCACTTATGATGTTGCTAATTATGCTATATTAACTTGAACATACATCATCATATACATCTTACTATATTATACATGCATACTTACACAATATATTACTATATTAACTTGGTAAGTTGCTTTTAGCATGAGTTATAGGAAATATATTAACATATAAGTTGTTTTTAGTATGAGTTACAGGAAGCAAACTCAGCTGAGATATACTGTAAATATAATTCTTTATATTTATCTTCATAGGTAATAACAGGGCTCAAAACGTTTATTGAGATAAGCCCAACTTCCTTCTCCTGGCAAAAATCCACAAAGGTATATGAACACATGATACCATGTCTGGCATTGATATACACAAAAATTTTTAACTATGATTTACTAGAATATATTGAGACATTAAGCTCACTGTGCCTGTTTCTTTGGCTGTAAAGTGAGAACAATAGTATCAACCTCAGAGGACTAATGAGAATTAAATGTAGTTACAAACACAAATTTTTAGAATTTAGCTTGGCTTTGAGTAAGCAACATACAAGGTTTATAAAGTTATTATTATTAGCATCATTATAATCTTAGTCAATCCCTAAAACATTTTTCTGGGTAGCTTAAAAATTTTTTTTTATATAAGAAAACCTAAGCTTTGAGAGATTAAGCACTACAATTTACCTAAAGCCACAGAGTTAATACATGGCAGAGCAGGGATTTGACTAATTCCAGGCTTTCTGATCACTTCATAGTGGTCAATACTCCTCTTAAAATATAGCAAGCACAACTGGTCACATGCAATAAACATAGCAGAGGATTCTGAAAATTTTGCTTTCAAAATCTAGCCTAAGAGATAGTTCAATGAACTGTGGCAATCTAACCCTTAGGTAATGGGCATTAGATAATGGTCCAACTTCTCTCCTCATGAAATTGTAAAATTATTTCTAAATCTAAATTTATAGAAATGTACTTTTTCACCTATTAAATATTTTAAAATTCAATATTTTTAAAATTTAACGTTTACTCATTATTCAAATCTATGCATATTTTGAAATTAATATTCAGTCATCTAAACTATTATCTATGCCTTCCAGTTTTTGTCAACTGGAAGTTTAAATAATATGCTTTCTATGTTTTTATCAAAGTTCTTAATAAATTGTTAGAGAAGACTTGGTCAAGGATAGAGTTCTGGCTTTAGAGATTCAAGTTCTAAATTCTTCTGCATTTTTCCTCTACTCACCACCCAGACCAAATTGTACTGGCTTCATGATAGCACTACATGCCAACTTAGGAGATAAAGGCATCAACATGACCAGCTTTATCATGCCAGTAAAATGTTAATGGTCCCGCAGTTTATCCACTTTTAGAAAGGTGACTGAAGAGAAAAACCAATAGAGATAAACCAGCAAAAAGGGATAACCTTATAAATCAGAAGAGGAATGTTTTAACAATTATTTTTTCACCATTTATACTGGAGAGCTACGAGGTTTTTTTTTTTTAATTTGTAATACTTGTTTCCTAAATTACAAAAGGAATATATGCTTTTAAAAAAGAAATTAAGCAATATGACAATGTAGAAGAATGGGCCAAGTTTAGTGGCTCATGCTTGCAATCCCAGCGTTTTGGGAGGCCAAGGCCAGAGGGCCACTTGAGCATAAGTGTTCAAGGTTACAGTGAGCTATGATCATGCCACTGCACTTCAGCCTGGGTGACTGAGCAAAATCCTGTCTCTAAAACAAAATAATAAAAGAATGTAAAATTTTAAAAAGAAAAAGATTCTCTTCTCTTTTTAACAAAACTCACTGATAACCTCTGTTATTAATTTGGCATTTTTAGTGTTAGTTTACTGTCTTGAAGGTTGCATCTCTATAGATCTCCCCAAATTGTCAAATATTTTCTAGTTATAAATCTATATAACTGTGCTTTGCTAGATATATACATATAATGACTCTATTCTAGTTATATATAGTAGACATATGAATACTAAATATATATATACTATGTGTATATATAGTATACATATATAATACTATGTATAAATACATCTGTTCATTAAATTGCAAAGAAATATTTATATTCAAGAAATTCATTTCTGTTAATATTTCTACCATCTCAATCTCTATATAACCATATAAATACTATGCTACCAATATCAATACACATTCTAAACATAACAGTAGCTACAATGTATTGAACATGTAATACTTTCCAGTTTGCAAACAATTTTATTCATCCAAACAAGCCTGTAAGGTAGAATTTATTATCCGCATTTATAAATTACATTCTGTCGCAGAGGGATTAATCATTTTACCAAGGCGACATTGCTAACAAGTGGCTAGAGTGGAAACCAGAACTCAACCTTGATAATAAATCCAGCATCTTAATCATTGCACTGTATTTGAATCCCTCCATCAACAGATCCTGCTATCACTATTTTTATACTTAGAAGAAGGAAAAATTCTATTTTTATTGATTCCATCTTTTCTGTCCATATGGAGTACTGATTAAAATAAATGCACAATAATCTATGATATCTCTCAACCTTGGCATTACTGAAATTTTGGGTCAGATAATTCTTTCTTATAGGGCACTGTCCTGTGAACTATAGGATGCTCAATGACATTCCTGAACTTTACCTAGTAGATGTCAAACCAGCAGCACTCCTTAAGTCCTCAAAGCTAAACAATATCTTCAGCCAGGGGCAAAATTTAGCACTGTTAATAATCAATGCAATAATCTACTTAAAAATGCACAAAGACAGAGTAAGCAGAAGCAGAATAACAGATTCAAGTTCCTGCATGTTTTATTTGCATTAGAAAATCATATTTTCTTCTGTGGAGATTATAATTGTAAAATTTAGTACTTTGAGAAGAATATGTAGAGTTTGATATCCTTATAATCCTTCTCTGCTAGCTATTTATACAAACTAATTGTTAACTGCATTAGATAAAAGTATTCCAGGTGCACCTCTTTAGATTAGTAGTCCATTTCATTGCAATGTTAACTACAGTAGAACTTCTTTTATTGCTCAAAGTGACACAAAGAGGTTTCTTATTTATCCCAACTCATGAAAAAGTATATATACCATCTCTAAGGCAGGAATATCCTTTTAGAAGTTCAGTGTTGTAACTACACTCTGTTCTGATTTCCCTATAAGTTACACGCATGGACTCATAAACTATAGAAAATAAAATGAAACCTAACTTTATGGGGAAACATTATGAAACAGTCTGCCATTCAAGGCTATAAAACCAGTAATTAAAGTCAAAAGTAAAATCTAAATGACCAATGAAAATACTGAGTCAAATATTGCCTCTTGCAAGAATATTTCACTGATGTTAAAGAAACTCCTGAAAAGGCCCTTCCTCTACACTGTATTTATTTAAATCTCTCTTTACAGGAACTTTGTACAGGAAAGTAAATGCTCTTTTGGTCCACAAATTAGGTTCATGCCCTACTTGGTTCAAGTTTACAGAGCTGTGATTTGTAAACTGTTTTTCTCACATCAATATACCTGATGGATGTTACATACACATCAGTAACTGTGGCTCAGTACAGCATTGATTCAGGAGGTTGGGGGTCCCCTAGAAAGAACATATCAGAATCGAAGGCAGGTTAGTGTTTGAGAAAGCCTACCATGTGATAATCACCCTTGTAGAAGACAAAGAGTCATTGTTCCTGCCATCTCAAAGGGTGCACCTAGGATGAAAAGCTCATTTCACCATTAACAGTACCACCTTATTTTAATAATACTTCCAAAAGCATACATAATTTAGTGCATCAAATCTCAAGCTTTCCTTTTCTACCATTTTTTCTGTGTTTTTTTTTTGTACTTTTTAATTGATATATCAGAGTTGTACATATTTTGAGGTACATGTAATGTTTGGATATATGTATATAATGTGTAACAATATAATGCATATAATGTGTAATAATATAATGTATACAATGTGTAATGATTCTATGGCTGAATAGTATTACATCAGGGTAACTGGATGATCACCTTAAACATTTATCCTTTCTTTGTGTTGGGAACTGATATAGTTTGGCTGTGTCCCCACCTAAATCACATCTTGAATTGTACCTCCCATAATTCCCATAGTTGTGGGAGAGACCTGGTGGGAGATAACTGAATCATGGCAGCAGTTTCCCCAATACTGTTCTCGTGATAGTGAATAAGTCTCACGAGATCTGATGGTTATAAGGAAAAACCCCTTTTGCTTGGCTTGCTCTCTGCTTGCCGCCATCTCTGTAAGACATGACTTGCTCTTCCTTGCCTTCTGTGCCATGATATTGAGGCCTTCCCAGCCATGTGGAACTCTAAGTCCAATTAAATCTCTTTCTTTTGTAAATTGCCCAGTTTCAGGTATGTCTTTATCAGCAGAATGAAAACAGCCTAATAAAGGAACACTGCAATTCTTCTCTTCTGGCTATTTTGAAACATAAATTATTGTTAACTATAATTTCCCTACTGTACTATGAAATACTAAAATTTATTCCTTCTATCTAACTGTATGTTTGTATCCATTAACCAACTCTCTCCATTCCTTCCTTCCCTCTTCCCTTCCCAGCCTCTGGCAATCACCATTCTACTTTCTACCTCCACAAGATCCACTTTTTAGGCTCCCACATACACATGAGAACTTGCAGGTTTTGTCTGTGCCTGGTTTAGTCTACTTAACATAATTACCTCCAGTTCCAGCCATGTTGCTGCAAATGAAAGGATTATATTCTTTTTACAGCTGAATAGTATTCCATTGTGTATATATATCACATGTTCTTTATTCATCTGTGGATGGATGCTGAGATTAATTCTATATCTTAGCTATTGTGAACAGTGCTACAATAAACATGGGAGCAGACTGATTTATTTTCTTTTGAGCATATACCCAGCAGTAGGATTGCTGGATCATATGAGAGTTGTGTTTTTAGTTTTTTGAGGACCCTCCACACTGTTTTCCATAACGTCGAGCTAGATTTTATTTATTTATTTATTTATTTATTTAGAGACAGGATCTCACTACATTGCCCAGGCTGACCTTGAGCTATTGGGCTCAAACAATCCTCCCACCCAGCCACTTGAGTATCTTGGACTAAAGCCATGTGCTACCACATCTAGTCCAGGTACATTTTAGACCTATACATTTTAGACCTGTAGTGATAGTTATAAATTTGTCAAATTGTTTTATCATTTATATAGTGTTTTTGCCTCCCAGTTTTCACTGTTCTAGCTATACGTAAATCACCAGAAGATATTTAACAAAGCAGAAACCTTCGTTATCTTCCTATTTGCATCGAAACTAAACAAAAACAGAAGATCTAAAGTACCAAAGGCACACAACAGATGAATGGAGCATAGTATTAACTCATGTGAAGGTCTTCAAAGATTTAGCTGATAAAAACAAAATATCCATCACTAGATTATGCTGACAAAAAAGCAAGAGCAGTCCTAGTATGTGTTAGGGGTCTCAGTAACTAGACTACTGGTTCATAAGTAGGTCTATGACAAAATTACACATTCCCCTTCCTGCTCACCCACATTTTGATATTCTGTAGGTTTAGCATTGATGCTTAGGCAAATGTATGTTGTCAAAAGGTTCATAAATTATTTTTCTACAAAAGAGGTGACAATCACAGTTTGCTTTGTTCCAGTCAGACCACATCTGTTGTACCAGGTTCTGGACTTCTCAATTTCCAAAGACCATATCTAAACAGATAGGAGGGAAAAGGGGGAGAAAAAGAGGGCATGGAAAAGGACTTAGTTCCCATTATGGCAGTGATTAGGCAAAAGCTTAATAAAGATCTTTTGTTAGGGGTTTCATAAACTGAGCTCTACCTTTAATTTCCCTCCAATCCTGTGATACAACAGCAGTGATGATTTTCAGGAAAAGTAACACATGCTTAAACAGAAAAGAAAAGTCCTCCAAAAACTCACTATGATATACAAAGTCTAGAAGAGTAGTAAAAGCAATGGAGATTGTACAATGCAGGAAACTTCACTATGCGAGCAAAGAATAAACAGTGCATTGCACTTCCAGACCCTTAATCCAGAGTCAACGGTCTGGAATTGTGTATATATATATATATATATATGTATAATATATGCACGTATGTATGTGTGTGTATATATATCTATATGAAGATGTGTGTATATATGTATATATACACATACAATGATGCTAGCTAGCATCATTGAATACAGTCTAATTTATACATACGTATATTAACTGTAAAAAGACAAAGCAGAGTAAGCATCTAAGATAACCCAAGAAAAACATCAAAGTGGAACTCAACCTGATAATTTTACAAGGTTAACTTCTCTCAATGGCCTAGATTGTCTCTACTGTTAAAGTAAGTTTTTAACTAGTCATATGAACCAGCACTCATCTGCTCAAGGATAAGAACCTTGCCCATGTACTTTTTAAGTGTGATCAAAGGTTACAAGAGTATATTGCCCTAGGGATCGTTAGAGTGTTACACAGAAGCTGCAGTCTGTACTGACTCAGTAATATCTTTCATCGGTAGGACTCAGCACCAACAGTACAAAGTCATCTGCCTTGTAAGATTTAGGACCATGCTTAACATCTAATCTTTAGGGTGATAGTCTTTACACAGATTAAAATGTCCAAAGCCTACAACCTTTCTGTGTTTGCAGTGATAGACTGGGCACAAGAAGCTCCAGCTCTAAAAAACATGTACGTACTAATCAGGAAAATATGGTAAACTAACGTGACTGTGATATTAAAATATTTTTTGTGAACTAAGAAAATTGAGCAGCTTCAAGCAGACATGGTCACATGAGGTTGCAAAAGTAACACACACTGAATATGTCCAAACCAAACACATCATCTTCCCACCTTCACCCAAAAACTGAAAAAAACAAATACTGATCTGACACATTTTTTCTCAGTGACCAGTGCCACTATCTTTCTAGTTTCCCAGGTTCACAACTTTAACTGGTGTTCATGCCCTTTGTTAACACCTTCCACCATCAATCACAGGCTAATCCTCCCAACTGCAGGGGTTTGTCTCCTTAAATCATCTTTCCTTCCCACCACTACTATCTTAATAAATCTTCAGTGTCTCTAACCAGGACGTTCACGACACCCTCATTTATGCCTCCTTGCATCTATTTGGGTCCCCGCTTAATCCACTGCTAGTAAAATTATGTTTAATCTGTTACATCACTCTTTGGTCAAAAAATATAATGTTTGGTACACAGAAAATAATCGAATTCCTCAACTAATCTTAAAACACTCAATTCTTCATCCTGCCTACTCTCCACACTGACCCCGTGCCCCCTTATCTTACCTCTTAGAATTTCCCACCGCTCTACCTCCATTCCTCAACACGAAAGCGGGGCTGTCGGTTCCACAACACAGTGCATACTCCACACGTGGTATCCAGCTCCACGACACATCTCAGTCCTTCCCGACCTCATGTCCTCTGGGCCTTGTGCCCACAGGGGAAATACATAGAAATATTCTTTTATAAATACACTGGGCTTTTTTTCTATTTTAGATACATTCTTTATATTGTACCAAAATTGATTATAGTCAGCATACTACTAACATAAACACGTGAGAAAGTTAGACATGAATCAAAAGGAAAAGTCAGAAAAGACAGGAAGATAGAACTTCACCAGAAATCCCTGTTAAGAGGGTGATGGTATTTGAGCATTAAATTTAGCTATGACCTTTCTGGAGGGCAAAGTTCTCACGGCTTTCTGTTTTTCAAAGCATTTATCCCTTGGCACCATAATCACTTGTTACTGTAGTATCTTTACTCAGGGAATGTGCAAGGGTAGTTCATTTCTGAATCTTCCCCCAGCAATCCCCACACTTTCTGGGATGTTGTGGGCACTCTTCAAATGTTCTGGAATAAAAAACGCAAACAGTTTTAAGTTTTCCAAGGAGAATTCCCACAAGCCAGAGATCTCAGTTGCAGTCTAGGAGCCAACCATGCTAAAGGTGACTTTCCCACTAAAAACAACAAGTATTTACTAGTAAGTACTGGCACTCTGGTCTTCCTGACAGTTAAATTCCTGTGTCCATTAATAACCTGACATTCTGATTGATGAGATATAGTTTTATTATTAGTGTGCCTCCGCAGTGGATAACTTCTAGTTTTATGGAAAAATTGCATCTCTGACCTGTGAGACTGAGATCTGGATTCTACTCAAATGCTAACTTCAGTACTGGTTGCCCTCTTTCCTCCTCACACACAGAAAAAGAGAGAGAGAGACAGGACATGCCTACTAATATCTGTCACCTTAACTCAACCATCACAGACATAAGCAGCTAGTACTATACTGCTAACTCTCCTTGGACAGAACAGCGAAAAGTGGGTAGAATGACTGAGTAAAAGTGATTTTTCTGTTTACATTCTCTGACTCTAATATATTTTCTCCCAGAAAGTTTTTTTTTCCTTGGTTAAGTGAGAGCACGCTCTCTATTTTTGTAAGTAGTAATAGAAGCTGTTTTAATATTCTCAAATTTATTTCTGCAAAATTGTACAGGTCTTTAAAAGAAAAAGCATTTTAATAATCCTATATGTGGCAGTATTTTAAAAAACATTATATACACATTGCTTTTTTTCCCCTCTTCATTTATTCAAACAAGCAATAGCACATGGAAATGTATAAAGTTCCTTAGCCTTATGCAGGAAATGTAGGGAATACTCAGCAAAACCTTGAGAACCGAAACTGAGGTTAATCAATATTATACACAGTGTATGTAACTCAAATACACAAAAACAACAAAATATAGAAATAACTTATTTTTAGAAAACACGCTGATTAAACAATAATCATTATGAACCTAATTTTTATTCGTAACCTTATTAGGCTGATAATCAATGAGGTGGTCTCAATACTCTCCTTCCACATGCCCTTATAAGCAATTTTCTTTCCTTAGTAGAACAACATTTGTTTTCATGTTCATCTCAATGTATCAGTTGTGGTGGTAGCGGTAGAGTTTTGTTGCCACCTCTGAAACAAAAATACACCAAAAAGCCTTTGTAAAAACTGAAACACGTTTCAGTATATATGTACATACACATGTATGTATATATTTTCAAAAAAATATATCTTCAGGTAAAGTTACAAAATTGTCTGTATGCTAATCTAAAATTTCAGGGATCTACTTTGGAGGCTCATGTGCCAGTAGGATCTCCAATCTTGTAAGAAATTGTAAGCCTGTCCAGCCAACTGAGTCAAAGATCAGGAATGCCAAAGGATTTAACTTCCAAGAGTGCTTTACACAGTATTAAATATCACAATTACCATTCAAAAAAGCACCTGGACGTGCAATTTCCATGTCTCCAACCCAAACAACAACTAAGGCAATGGCCCTAATAAATATTCTGTGAATATATCCAAAGGAACAATGTCAGAGACTACATTTCTTTATAAAGTTTTGTTTTTCTGATTATATATGTGAACAGGGTTGAAAACTTAGAAAATACAGAAAAGTAAGTAAAAATCACCCATTATTCTCCCATATAAACAAGAATGAACATCTTGAAAGTTTCCTTTCTGCTATGAATTTGGCCTATCCTCAATTTTGTTTCATGATTTCATTTTCCACTCATCAAAAGTATTTTCCCATATGATTTTAAAACTCTTCATTTCACACATTTTAAAATATCTTATCTTTTGTTGTTCCCAAGTAGTATGTAAAAATGTTTCATAATCAGAAATTAACCACCATGTGGAATTAGCAAACTCTAAACTTACAGAGCAATCAGCTATCATAATTTAAATATTTATATAGCACCTATCACTGAAGTGCTCTGTAGGTCAACAGATGGTCTGAGTCAATATGAAAACAAAATAGAAGTATTTCCTCTATAGAAAGACCTGGGATGTATTGGCAATAGATCTTTTATGGAAATGGGATTTGTCAGACTAGCCAAAGACAAATACAGAAGGCCTTGAATTGTCTTTGAAAGTCTCATGTTTTTGCTATACTAGAGCTTAAGATATTTAGAGCATCCAAGAAATCAGAGAGGACACCAATGGAAAAACATTCTATGCTCATGGATAGGAAGAATTGATACTATGAAAATGGCCAAAAGTAATTTACAGATTCAATGCTATTTCCATTAAACTCCCATTGACATTCTTCACAGAATTAGAAACAAAATACCTTAAAATTCATATAAGACCAAATAAAGAGCCCATATAGCCAAGGCAATCTGAAGCAAAAAGAACAAAGCTGCAGACATTATGCTACCTGACTTCAAACTGTACTACAAGGCCACAGTAGCCACATCAGCATGGTACTGGTACAAAAACAGACACAAAGACCAATGGAACAAAACAGAGAACTCAGAAATATGATTGCACATCCACAACCATCTGATCCTCAACAAACCTGACAGAAACAAGCACTGGGGAAAGGATTCCCTATTAAATAACTGTGCTGGAAGAACTGGCCAGCCATATGCAGCAGAAAATTGAAACTGGACCCCTTCCTTATACCTTATATAAAAATTAACTCAAGATGGATTAAAGACTTAAATGTAAAGCCGAAAGCTATAAAACCCTAGAATAAAATCTATACAACAGCATTCAGGACATAGGCATGGACAAAGATTTCATGACAAAAACATCAAAAGCAATTGCAACAAAAGCAAAAATTGAGAAATTTATCTAATTAAAGAACTTCTGCATAGCAAAACAATCATCAGAGTGAACAGACAACCTACAGAATGGGAGAAAATTTTTGCAATCTATTTATCTGACAAAGGTCTAACATCCAAAATCTACAAGGAACTTCAACAAATTTACAAGAAAAAGGCCAGGCCCGGTGCCTCTCACTATAATCCCAGCACTTTGGGAGGCCAAGGTGGGTGGATCACTAGAGGTTAGGAGATTGAGACCAGTGTGGCCACTATGGTGAAACCCCAACTCCACCAGAAAAAAGGAAGAAGAAAAAAGAAAAAAAAAAAAAAAACACCCCAACCCCATTAAAAAGTGGGCAAAGGCCATAAACAGACACTTCTCAAAAGAAGACATTCATGTGGCCAACAAACATATGAAAAAATGCTCAACATCACCAATCATTAGAGAAATGCACATCAAAAGTACAATGAGATATCATCTCACACCAGTCAGAATGGCTGTTATTAAAAAGTCAAAGAACAGCGGGTGCTGGAGAGGCTGTGGAGATACAGGAATGCCTTTACACTGTTGGTGCGGATGTAAATTAGCCCAACCATTGTGGAAGATAGTGTGGTGATTCCTCAAAGATCTAGAACCAGAAATACCATTTTACCCAGCAATCCCATTACTGAATATATATCCAAAGGAATATGAATCATTCTATTATAAAGATACGTGCATGCATACGTTCATTGCAGCACTATGCAAAATAGTAAAGGCATGGAATAAACCCAAATGCCCATCAATGATAGACTAAGTAAAGAAAATGTGTTGCATATACACCATGGAATACTATGCAGCTATAAAAAGGAGTAAGATCATGTCCATTGTAGGGACATGGATGGAACTGGAAGCCATTATTCTTAGCAAACTAACACAGGAACGGAAAACCAAACACCACATGTTCTCACTTATAAGTGAGAGTTGAACAACAATAACACATGGACACAGGGAGGGGAACAGCACACACTGAAGTCTGTCGGGTGGGGCAATGAGTGAAAAAAAGCATCAGGATAAATAGCTAATACATGCTGGGCTTAATATCTAGGTGACAGTTTGATAGCTGCAGCAAAGCACCATGGTAATGACCCCTCATGGCCTATGTAACAAACCTGTACATCCTGCACATGTATCCTGGAACTTAATAACTAAATTTTCAAGAAAAAGATATTTAAAGCATCAGCCACAAATACATCTGTTTAAAAGGAAGAGCATGTGAATGACACAAATTTATTAAAAATTCATCTTGTTAAAATGAATTTTAAAATATAAAGACATTTATATCAAAATAAAATTTCAAAATCAACTTTTAGTATACAAAACATTATAGTATCCTAACAAACTAAAAAACTTCTAAAGAGTTTGAGATGCTTGATTAGAGTTTATTTCTTGATGCTTGGTTAGAATGTAAGGAGATTTCATGACCTTCCTGAAAGTCAGGTCTATAGTTTTTATATCTTTGGGAAGGTGTAGGCAGAAGATAAAATTAGAAAACAAAAGTCAACCCAATCAGATGTTTTTAAAGCAAGAAATAAAAATAAATACTTCTTTAATAGTTGGTCCCTAAAGTAAGAGAAAACATTAAAGGAACTCTCTATCCTCAAAGGAAACATCAGCCAGTCAATACCCAACTTGGTAGTACAGATTTCAATATATTTTTAAAACCTGCCCACCAACATTATTTTGGTCCAACTCCCAATCATCTCTGGATTATTGCAATAAGGTTTCCTTCTTACATTGTAACATCTGTTTTTACTCAACACAGACAATATGAGAGATCTTATTCAACATAAGGCTGGTAGCATCCTCTCTTTGCTCAATACTCTTCAATGGTATCCCATCTGCCTAAGAACGAGTCTTGCAATGACCCCTCATGACCTATGTGATCTGCTGTCCCCTCCTCCTCACCTTTCTCCATCTTCTCCTATATCACAGAAGTGGAAATCCATGGACTGTCTGTAACCAACTTAGGAAAGAGATGACCACTCCAGGCAGAATTTATAAATTGAAACCAATAGGAATAGACTGAGACTCCACAAGACTCCTGCTGCTGCTAGGGCCAAACCAAAATAACTACCTCAGACTAGACTGAAAGATCATTCAATAAGTGGAAAAATCTGAAAGAAGAGTGGTCTGAGGGTTAAGGTCTAGAGTAAACCCCCATGGAAGCTGGTAAAAAGAGAGAGCATCCTGAGGAATATTTTTATGTGATAAAATAAACACTCAGTACCTTCCACTGAGGGCCATAGCTGAGCCAGGGCTTAGCTGTTTTATATAGTTAATAAGCAGAAAGTCCCTGTCATTTGAGAATAATGGCACCACTGTTACATAACAAGAAAAAGGATGGGCATGACTGAAATTTTACCAAGAAAAATGAAACTAAAATTTTTGAAAATAATTTTGTTTTTTGAGACAAAATGTGGGTTTACAATGGCAGCTAGAGTACTAACCAAATTTAAAGCACAAATCGAGTTTCTGTATACGGGGTTAGAAGACACACTGTGTAATGACTCCATCAATTTCTTAAATATCTCTCTTAAGACTTTATCACTGAAGCACTGAAGTCCCTGACAGATCTCTCCTTCTACTGTTACCTTATCTGGCTCTCAGGACTCCTTACTTGGCATTGGCTTTGGTTATAATTTAAGCAACTCCCTAATGCTGTTTTAATTAACTCCCATCAAATTTGCATATTTTGTAAGACCTGTATGTGTAATCAAAGACAAATGTGTCTGCATTGTTGTACATGGTGCTTTCTGAAATTTAGCCTCTAACCTTCAAATGACCTGGCCCTAATGGGCAAGAATATGTACTATTCATGTTTAGCTGGGTACCATGCTTACAAGAACCTCTGTCCATTATTACATTAATTTAACCTTCCCAACCTTAAGAAGTCTGTCGTATTATTTTCATGGTATAGATAGGGTCACTAAAGCTCTGAAAGTTTAAGAAACTGGTGTACATTATAAGCTTTGGTGTGTGTCAGTCTAGAGAGTGCATATATTCTTTCTACTGACCGTTTGCATAGCAATTTATTTTTATTTAGCCTTTATAACAGCCATATAAGATAGGTAATGAAACTGATATTCCTGTTCCTGTTTTACAGATGAGGAAACTGATATGCAGGGTGATCAAAAAAACTTATTTGAGGTATCATCAATGAAGTTTTTTGAACTTCAAAAAAATGAAATCAAAGTGAAACATTTATGAATGTCGTAGGTTCATAAACTAAGTTCTCTGTATATAGTTTTCCCTATGATACTGACACATCTTGTCTGAGCCAAGTACTATTAAACTGTTTGTTGAATTGGATTGCAAAAGTCAGAACTTCCTGTACAGTTTCAGTAGGCAGAATTTATAGTCCTGTGATTATAGTCCTGTGATTCTCAACAGAAGCAACTGGGGTGTTCCTTAAAACTGCAGATTTCTCAACCCCACTCTACACTTAACTAAATTGAGTATCTGGAGGGTTACAGGATCTATTATCTAATATTTTAGAGGTCTGCATTTTAATATTTTTCCAAAATAATTTTTATTCACACTAAATTTTGAGAACTACAATAAACAGCTCGATTGAGAAAGTGTCAAATGATGTGTAATTACATGTAGGTGAAATCAAGTAATGTCTTCACTAACTTCAAAAACATCTAAGACAAGGTGATTAATCTATTAACCAGGGACATTTACTGTTATAATTCATAAACAAGAGTTTGATTAAGATGGCATTATAGTTATGTAAGAATAATTATCAACAGAGGAAAAGTTAGAAAAAAAGAAAAACCTAGTCATACTGAAATGCTTACAAGGTAGCAAATATGCAATGTAAAATAGAGAAAGTTCTGAGATTTTAAATAAACTTACTTGCTGACATTTTTTAATCAATTCTGGTCATATAAGAGGTAAAAGTTCACACAAGATTGCTATTAGCCTACATGTATAAGTAAAAATGATAAATGTGTTAAAAAGTTAAAGAATAAGAATGAACATCTTGGAAACTAATGAAAGTCAGGAGAGTTCGTGAACAGCATTAGGACCTCTTACACGGACCATCATCCCCTGAGTGCTTTTGGTCTAACGACAGATTTTGAGGCAATACATGGCTGGATTTCCCACCCAGCATCCAAGGGTGTCTCTCTCAGGGTCTTCTCCACTTTCCAAATCATAAGGGGTTCAAGATTTTTAAATGCACTAATATTATGTCCTCAAAAGACCATAAAATATTTTTTGAAAACTGAGGAATTATTCATTTGATTTTGATCTAGTCTTTCTGCACAAGCAAAAATACTACCATTAGTTTTTTGCACTCATTTTTAAGGTGGTTTTCATATCTGAATGTCACTTTTTTTTTGTTTTTTTTTGTTTTTGAGACAGAGTCTCGCTCTATTGCCAGGCTGGAATGCAGTGGCGGGATCTCAGCTCACTGCAACCTCTGACTCCCTGGTTCAAGTGATTCTCCTGCCTGAGCCTCCCAAGTAGCTGGGACTACAGGTGCATGCTCTCCATGTCCAGCTAATTTTTGTATTTTTAGTAGAGACAGGATTTCACCATGTTGGCCAGGATGGTCTCCATCTCCTGACCTCATGATCTGCCTGCCTCGGCCTCCCAAAGTGCTGGGATTACAGGCATGAGCCACTGCACCTGTCCTCCACTTTATTTTTTTAGGTAACTTACTTAATCAGTGTTTAGTTACATATGTATCCAACATTCCCAATCTAATTCTCACATTTTTCATTAGGACTAGTTAATTGCTTAAAGGAGTTCCACCAAAAACACTTAAAAGCTCTAGCGTAGCTCTGTAAAGGGGTTAAGGTGAGTAAATCTAATTGTTATTCAAGTAAAAAGGAATGACAAGAAGTGGACAAAATGAGGCTACTGTCTTAATAACTATGCTGTAATTTAGAACCTATTTATCCAGCAAAACACAACTCCAATTATAGCAATAAACAATCACTAAGAGAAAAAACAGACACTATTCAAGACGCTACACACAGCTCCTTGTCTCAAAATACAAAGTTAAATGATTTTGCTTCTAAAAGGTTTTACAAAATTTAAACCCACAAATAGCTTGACTATATTTTGATTATGTCAATTTAATTTATAATTAATGTCTGTTTGTAATTTGTTTTTTCAAATAAAAACCATATTCAGATTTTTTTAAATGGTATATTCAAAAAACTCTCAAACTCCGAAAGTTGTCCATGATAACAACCTCTCTAAAAAGTCTGTCTTTGAGAACACTTGACAGCTACAGATAAAAAGAAATTTGACACCATAAGGTTGGAAATCACTTTTTTCCTAAACATTGTACTCCTAGTTCATCTAATGTCATGATCATTTGCCTAACATACTCAAAAGATATGTCCCTGATTTCAGTGAGAGGATTTGACAATACTGTATCTTCTCTAAGTATCAAAACTGCAACAACAAAACATTCTGATTTGACTTAAATTTTGTTATTTCCACAAGTTCTATTAAAAACTAGGTGGACCAAAAAAAAAATGACTGAATATAAGCTAAAATTTATTATTCAATACAACACTATAAACTTCTGATGTTTCAGTTCAACTTGACTGAAATTATGCTACCAAATTTCTAGCACTGCAGTTGGATGACATTTTAAATAAGTCAATTTCACAACCTCATCTCTGGAAGCAACCACCTCAAACTTGATTTTGTAACTGATCACAATTAAAAGCTAAAATAGAGATAAGATTTGATTTACAGTAGACTTTTCAGGAAATACAGCTATTCAGTAAGAACCTCTAACAAGAATACAGACTAGTAGAGTGTAAAAACGTGATAGCTGGAGAGCACATGTCACAGCCCTGTGGGATGGAATGGAAGAAAAGAAAGGCAGAGTTTTTTCTCTCTCAATGTATTAGCTGAACGTGAAAAAGACTTGAATCTGTATTTTTCTGAAAGATGAAACCTAATTTCAGAAATCTTTCAAAGGTTTATACTCCAATGATCTTGGTGGTAGCTTTGGTTATTTTCAGTTGAGAGTGAGCTAAAAATAAATATCTAGGACTCATGCTGAACATGGGATTTCCCACCAGTAAGGACATAGGCAAATTCAACACCTTATATAACATGTGCAAGAAAATATTTTTTTAAGTAACAAAAATGCAAACATCTTATTAAAAACGAACACTTACAGGTTTGTTGATAGTCTATTTCTTTTATTCTTTCCATAGAAATTTCCTTAAATCAATTTAGTCACTACTTCAGTCTCAGGAGAATGGGGAGATAAATAGTTTAGGTTAAAAATCTTTTATTTCTTTTCCATCCATTTTTCCTACCATCCAGCCAGCAATTACAATAAGCAGGACACTGGGCCAGAATTTTCTAAATGAAATGCTTATGGCTGAGACAAGGAAGCTACAAAAATTTGATTCCTTCTGCAATGAAAATTGTCTTAATCTGAATCTGACTTCTTTAGTTCCTGAGACTAGAAAGCAAATTCTCAATACAGCGTAGGCAATTCAGCAGGCTCTTCCCCTTCCAAACTTCCTGAGGGACTGCTGCTGAGGCTGGACCCCAAAATAATATCTCCCAAACAAGGAGATGTTTCATACCACAACTACAAACATGGCTTGCTAAAGAGCATTTCTGCAGTGGATCTCTAAGATATCATAAAAAATAAAAACTATTTCATTTATTTGTGTTCATGCTAGCTTAAAAATGGGTTAAGGATGCTGATTCCACATAGCAGTATAGCAGTTGCCACAAAAGTAAACATTTCCCCTCTGAATAATATCTCTATGACTTCAAACTTCCATTAGGTCTCTTTAAGTGGTTTATACCTGGAGAGGAGGAAACACTTGCCACAAACATAGCATAAATATTCAGTTATTTAAACTAATTCTCAAGATGGAAAATTTTTACTAAAATTCTATTAAACCAAACCACAAGATTCTTGCATAAAATTATTTCAGTATTCTAACAAGGTACTGGGAGAGACAGAATAGCATTCCTTAAAATTTTAAACACATTCTGAGGAAGAAGAATCTATTAGGTAAAAAGAAAATAAAATGAAATAAAATGTGCATGTAGATAAGAGATGGAGAATGGAAAAAGACTGACCAAAAAAAAAAAAAATACCAGAACAACCTCTATATTAATTTAAATCAACTTCAAAATTAGCCAGAGCTTATAGTGACTAGATACAATCAAATATAAATCTTCCAAGCAACAGATTTGTGTAATAATGACATTTCATTCTTTAGCTAGCTCCTTCAAGAAGTCTAAATTAACTCAGCTTTACCAGAAATGAGCCAGTGTCCACATTATTTCATTTCATCCAAATGTGCTTCTGTGTATACCATGATTCTATTGCCTTTTGATCTTTTTAGAATTCCTGATAAGTGAAAATATACATATATATCTATCATAAAAAATCTGCAGTGTAAAGATAAAGAACATACCTTATCCTAATCACTAAAAGCATCGCACAGAGATATAAACATTATATACAAAATAAATAGCCTTTTAAAAAGTTAATCTATATATCTATATATAAAGGAAAATATCATATATAATTTTCTCTTTAATTGTTGATGTAGCATAAGAGTTATGGCTATTGTTAATGAATTCAGAGTCTGAGGAAAGGTGATAGAGAGAACATGACATTAAAAATTTCCAGATTTTTTTCATCTGAAATCAGTTTGAAATTGCAAACCAGAGTGAACTCAGAAAATGGCTCCAAAAGTTACCTAAGCTCAATTCTAGTTTAAAATTTTCACACTATCAAAATCTCCAATCTGCTCTCTACACAAAATGAACCATTTCATTGTGTTTCCATGAAAATGGTATTTATATAAGCAATAGTGAAAAGTCATCAGCCCTTTACAGACACTGCTATAATTTTCATCCATTAAAGCTACTAGCAGGTTTGTCACTTTTAGTTTTCTAAGTTACAAAGATAATGACCTGCACTACAAACATAAGCACTTTCATTTCTAAATAGACATTAGATAACCCAATTACAGACTAATCATCATGAACATGTACTGTATTCAAAGTGTATCCATAAGCAATCCCTATTATATAGCAAACTGCAAAAGGCAAATTCATAACTGGAAATACTGATACTGTTATAAATCAGGTTAATATAAAGGTCTTTTATTAAGGAACTCTGCTAAATCTCCCCCTCCAATTAAAATAATCATATTTTAAAATAAGTGCAATCATGTGAAATGAAGAAAAAAGGAAAATCGACTTGGCAACTGTTAAGAGTGGCACAAAAATGAGCTATCAAGATTATAGATAAAATTTTAAAGACTGTATATTAAGTGTTATCATTAAATCCACAAAGATTTTCCATTCTAACTGAAGAGGTGACATTAGTATTTCAAATATCACAAATCTTTAAAACATAGAGCTACACTGTCCAATATGGTAGCTACTAGCCACATGTATCTATTTAATACTTGAGATGGGGCTAGGCCAAACTGAAATGTGCTTTAAGTGTAAAACACACACAAGATATTAAGACTTAACAAAAAAACAGAATGCAAAGTCTTTTTTTTTTTTTTTTACAGTGATTACATGTTGACATGCTATGCTGGGTTAAATAAAGCATATTATAATTCATTTTACCTGTTTCTTGTGTGTGTCTGGCCTCTAGAAAGTGCAAAATCAAAGACAAGGCTTGTGTTATATTTATACTGGACAATCCTTATCTATAATGTTTACAGGACTGTTTTCATCAAAGCCACTGGGTGACACTGTTTCTTCACTAAATTGATACAACCAAAGCAATTTCCTGGCAGGGGAAAATCACACATGCACACACAGAGATCATAAATGCACCTACAGGTACACATGTGCACATGCACATACCCACACCTCAGCAAACAGCATGTGCCCTTTATAACCAGTCATCTTTTCAGGGTGAAAGAATGAGTACCCTTAAAGTAATGTTATTACTATGTTAGCAGGACTGGCTATACTTGAAAGCTTTAATAATCATTCATAGATTCCTGAATAATAAATGACGGCTCTAATCAAATAAAAAACACGGACATTGCTTAGTTGGTGACTTTGCTCCAATAGCCTTCCATCTTCTAAATGGCAATGTTCTTCATGACTTCCTCCGATATTATATCCCATTTACTTATATTGTAATGGAATTCTAAGGCAACACTGCAAAATAACAGATAAAAACACTGCCATCTGTTTTTGCTAATGAAGAAATGCCTTACTGATTCGCAGATTATGTTTTGCCTTAAATTTTGAAACCCTGAACATACAAAAATCAATGCATTGAAAATCTAAAATAAAAATATTCAATATTTAAGCCACTGCTGAATATTTTTGTTTGATAAGACTCCAAAAAGTTAGACTTTTCAGTGCAACTGATATTCATTTATGCAACAAAGTCAAGAATAATTCATTGCAGAGGCTACCTGGTACTATTTGTTGACCAGAAAATTCATTGTAAGGGCTGAACAAGTTTGCTGTTATTTACACATCTGACACTCAATCTGATTACTCAGTCTTCTAATTCTGAATGAGAACTTACAGTTGGCTCCATGTGTAAAATTACAAATGATACCTAGGCTTAAAGTTACCAGCCTGACTCTTTTCCTACTCTGTTTCCCCAGCAGCACAGTCAAGTCAAAGAGGAAATGGACAACAGCCATCTTGCCTTGGGCTATCTACCTACATTTCGCTAACTCTCAGTTTCCTTCTCTCTAACATCAGACTGACTCGTCTTCTAACTACACCCTTTATAGAATTAAGCATTGAAAATATCATTGCAACCAGCTATTTATAGTCATAAACTAACTCAAGACATAAATACAATCAATCAGTGTGCTATTTTGAAGTGTAACATGTCCAAAATCCAATAATATTTTACCTTTGTTTCAGAGCAGACTGTAAAGGTATACTAATTTCCATCTCAAAAAATACTCTCCATGTCTTCAAAATGTAAAGTTGCTTAAAATCTAAACCATTTATTTTTAACCATTTATGTGTTGAAGACCTTCTGAAAATCTATGACACTAAGACTTTTTGCCCATAAGAATGAACAAATGAAGTTTTGGATATAATTGCAGAGAAGAGATAAATGAGTCCTGGAGCCAGCTTAAAAACCTGCCACAGGGCGGGCGAGGTGGCTTATGTCTGTAATCCCAGCACTTTGGGAGGCCAAGGCAGATAAATCACGAGGTCAGGAGATGGAGACCATCCTGGCCAACATGATAAAATCCTGTCTCTACTAAAAATACAAAAATTAGCTGGATGTAGTGTCACGTGCCTGTGATTCTAGCTACTCAGGAGACTGAGGCAGGAGAATCACTTCAACCAGGGAGTCGGAGGTCGCAGTGAGCTGAAGTTGCGCCAGTACACTCTAGCCTAGCCACAAAGAGAGTCTCTGTCTCAAAAGAAAAAAAAAAAAAAAAAAACCACCACACACACAAACACACCACCTCCAAGTTATTATACATATGCATTTCTGCATTATCTGAGAGGTCCTTCTTTAGATATTTCACTGTGACTTCCCTTTTTCTCATGTTCATGTCTCATTACTCTCACTAGGCTCTAAACTTTGGAGAGACAGATCCTGTGTCACATCTGTTTGTATATTATTTGTATGATTTTTAGCACAAGGACTAATGCACAGATAAAATGAGTTGATTTGAGATCTGATAGGTTGATTGACCAGAGGCTTTTATGGATAACATTAGCTATAGGTAGCATCTTCTTTTAAAACAGTGGTATACATTCACAATGAACAGGTATGGCCAACTAATATTTTTTACAATTGTTATTCAACACATCTTCCTCTAAACTACAACTCAGGCAAATTTGTTAGACTTTTTCCCCAGTCATCACACGTGTGTATTTTATATCGATGACAGCACAAACATACATTCTCAAAGTTAAAACAATTGCCAAGTAACCTTAAACAAACAAAAACTCTTTTAATAAAAAATACTACCTATCGTGAAAGTATATATAGGTAATTACCAAAAGGATTCAAGTTTCTATATAAAGGAATTATATTCATTTGAACATTAATGGAACACATCTTTAGTACAAGAATAGGAGACTGGACTTTCTGAAAGTCTTCAGAATTATTTCACAGAGGTTCATTAAACACATGAATGCAGAACATAAGCACATATTATTTTTATCTCAATTTGACTTTTTTTTTAGAAGATATAAACACCACACAGAAACAGAGCAGGAAGACTCCGCTGAAGAGGAGACACATGGCAACTAAGTAAACAATTCATCATAAACCTGTAGGGTTACCCGTCACTTCCCGAAGCATCAGACATTTCCCGGTCACCCAATGCAAAGGCACGATACAATAGTTGCATTGATTATCTTCACAAGTCCAGGACAGTACAACTTGCAATAATAACTCTTTCTCAAAAATACAACTTCCATCCTAATCCCAAAATAAACTCTTTCTCTCAATAGATAAAATAACACATGTTTTCAATGAAGTCAACATTAACACTACTGGGCTGACTGACATAAATCATATTAATGGAAAATCTTAAAATATATAGGCATACTTCTAATCTTGAGGTTTATAAACATCCCACCTTGACATAATGAGAACTTGCTTAAAATAGAAGTAAAATTGAATTTGGCAAAGCCTTTATTCAACTAGCGCTCTGAAGAGATTATTTCTCAGACCTGAATTTTCTAATAGAACATAACAAATTCACACAAATGTCACTGAAGATAGAATGAATGTTTTTTCATGCCAGTGTCACTCACCCTTGCCTGCCTGTACCCCCTCCCCCAAGGCTTTTCAAAATGTATTTCATACACAGAGTCACTGTTCTGGTTGTTTATTTAATTAACATGACAGCCCAGCATACACAGCATTTCTTTCAGTTCTACAGTTTTAACTTTTTACACTTTCGACTTAATACAGAAAGAGTAAAATTACTGTTTTCACTCCTTCCAGCCTCTGTAAATTTATATAGATTCACTGACTATTTATGTCACTTTAAAAAGTTTTTCACTATGCTTTAAATATCTGTATGCACAAAGTAAAATCACAATTTTTGTCCCCCCACTCAAAAAAAATTCTTCTCCTTCACCTTTCCAAAGGGATAAAGAAATCTTCTTTTCCTTTTTCAGTATTTTCAGAAGTTGACATTAATCAATTTTAATTCTGTCACCAAGTAGTAAGTAATCTATACTACTCTTTGAATCACCGTAAACTGAGTAACACTACTGAAATGTAGAAGCTATAATTTAATTGAAAGTACATGATTATTTCTGAAACTTACCTAATTTGAGCTATATGTTATATTGAAAGACATTTTGGATTTAAACAATATATTCTACATTTTAAGAATAAGCAAGTTTTTGGTCAAAGAATAACAATGCCTCCCATCCAGTGCTAACCATCAAACACCATACCCATTTCTCCTATTTTTGCTTTGCTGTCGTTGGCTTTTTTACTTAAAAGTTTCTAGCATCAGTAATTAAAAACTTGACTCTTCTTTTGATAACTAATTGTAGTTTTTAATTACATAATATAAAGTATATATCTACACATTTCTGGATGATGATGTATCTATAACAAAAAAGAAATTTGTTATTAGGTGACACAAATGCATTAATGGAGACAGTCATATGCCTTGTGTTTATCTGAAACCACAATTCAACATATTAAATTTTCTTAACAGGTGACTAAAATAAAATTGCATTGGTCTGAAATCTTTCAAAAGTGAATGTGTAAGGTGGTCTCAGTAATTAGAGAGGAATAAGTAGCCAGTTATATCTCTTTATTTACCGAGAGAATGGAGAGATACCCCTTCAAACACAGTTTCCAAAAGCAAAAAAAAGAAAAACTAAAATTTTACATTGAAAAATAACATATTAATCATGCATAATATCTAATAGTCCAAGAAAGTCTAGGTACCTCTGTATATTCCCATGTTTGGGGCTGAGGGCACAGTGGTAATTTGAGAGAGACATATCTGCTCTGGGATGTGAAAGTCCACTTAGAAAAGATACGCACACCTTAACAGACACTTGCCTTCTTAACACTGGCAGCCAGAAAAGTAGTTTGACACACTCATCTACAAAATCAGCCTCAGTACTGTGGACACTGGGTTGTCAGGACTAAACTGAAAGCCAAACAAACTTTATAGTTCTTTAAAGCTTAAAGAACTATAAACTTCGCTCTTTCCTGAGAATAAAGATATTTCCACTTGCATTCACAGACACCAGTGCTATAGACTTAGAGTTCTTGAAAGGAAAAAAGGGAGAGAGAGAGAAACATGTATGTGTCAGTTGGTTTCTCTTGGGCGAATTTTATCATATATTCTCTGTGCACTTTTAGAACTGAAGGTCACTGAAGAGGGATAGCTCATAAGTAACCAGCCACTGCCATTCATACAGAGAAGAAAATGATGAAATTCTCTCACCTGTAAACCTTACAATGAGCAAAGTGCAAATAAATTGTCAAGAGGACTCTGACAGACTGTGCTTTTAAGTTCTTAAATGACTACTTAAAATTCACTTGTTGCCTATGAGTCTTGAGTTGAAAGTAGACATTTCTTCAGAAAAAAAGCTGATTGACAATCAGGGGAGTGTTACATACTTATTTTATACTTATTTTTAACTTCACAAAGTATGCAAATGACAGTGGTACACTTTGCACCCTTAATCAGAAGTTTGTTTCCTTATGATAAAACAGATAAGCCATTTACTATGTAGCTCCTGAACTTTTCACACAGTAAGGTTAACGTATGTGAGATACTGTCGTATCTTATAAGAGATAGTACTTTTGTTAGTTTCTACCCACTCCCCACAATTATGCTCAGCAACAACTTTTAATGGGTCATATGCAAAAACTAGTCTTCAGTGACACACACACAGTCACCCACTCACCCATGGCCTCATTAACACTTCAGGTATCTCAATGTCTGCTAAATGTATTCTTGTTTTTCCACCAACCATAAGACATAAAGTTTCTCACTTTAGAACAACCTTCCTTAATACAGCCTTCAAAAAAAAATAGTGACCAAAGAAAATTACAGAAATAGATTGCCATTATGCATATTCCAACAGCATTAATCAGCAAAACATTAAATATGCAATGCTTATTTTGATAACTTGGCAGATAATTCCAATTCTGCATTTATCAATTTAAACCAGAGAAAACCAATAAAAATGTGTGGGTTAATTAACGCTGCCAGTTAATTCACCTAACGGCCTTAGCTTAAATCCACCCTTAACTTATTAACTTATGAATGTGAATATAACATTTAAAAAAAATAATTTCACAGGGTAAATGATATCAATTTGGAATCAAGTTATTTGTGATTAAGTCCCAGATTTTCCTTAGAAATTATGGTTGTAAATTTTGCAATAGTCACATCACATTTCCCTATAAGTTAATGAATAGTGTATTCTGAACATACTTAAAGCTGTGGTGTTTTCATTTAAAAGACATTCTCTCCCATAACTGTGAAAAGAAATCAAAATGGTTAATTTACCCTCAAACAGATAACTTACTTTATTGTAATGATTTCCAATTTTTTACCAAAACTAAGTTATCAGTGGCCTGTTTTCTCCTACGCTTAGAGTAAGCTTAAACACAAGAAACATTTGTTTTATCTAAACAAAAGTAAATAACTACATTTGCTTTAAAATAAAGAGACTATGATGCTGTCATCTACTCTGCTAAATAATGTCAAACAACCATAGATCTGTGTGATCAACTCCATTTCAGAAACAAACTAGCCACCCATACCAAGTAGTGACTGCTATATCTTAGAAATACCCAAATGATTACCCACAGAATAACCCTAAAAGAAAAAGCCTACTTTGTCTTAGGATATTCTCTTGCTCCCTAAAGTTGTTCTAACAGTACCATAGGTAGGCATCAATTTAACGGGAAAAGCGTAAATTTCCACTTGCTGTATCCAACCAGCTCCTCCTCCCCATCAAGTGTCAAATCCACTTCAACTAGAGAAGTGAAGAAATCTGCTTCAAATAGAGAGGCATACACTTCAGTATGCCTTTTCAGCTACAGTATGCATTAAAAATTGGGATTTGTTCTTTTATGCCCTTTATAGCAACTATTTCATCGTTTTAAATCATTTAATGATAATAAGGAGACTCATCCCCAAAACTGACTAAAGTTTTATTTACAGCTTCACTTAAAATCCCAGGTTCCTCCTCCTCCCACGTTGTGGGAAGAGATACATCTCCAGCAATCTTAGAAATGGTCTCCCAAATTAGTATTTTCTGTAAAATCTGCATAAATCCATTTGAATTTATAAATATCCAAATATCCACTTAAGTATGCACATACTAAAGACAACTGTTTTGTTTTTATTTGACACTAAAGCACAGTTGACAATTTTGAACAATTCCAAAGTTCAGACATATTATTCCCCAAGTTGAAGTTTGTGATACAAAACACACTAGCATGTAATAATATATGCCCCTAAATTATATTTAAAAACAAATCGGGCACCATCAGCTGAAGTCTCTCCAAATAAAACTTACTGCAAAACCACAAAGTATCAATTCCTCACCTTCAAGCATAGCTTGCTTTGCTCTAGAACCTTTTTACCGGTTTTCATAAATACTTAATATCATTTCATTAAAAAGACATTTTACTTTTTAAAAAGTAGAAGTCTAGTAAAATCTCTGCCGAAAAAAAAATCACTCACTGCTAAAAAACTCAACTTAATTCTAAAATTTCTGCTAAGGAAGGAAAGGGTGAAAGTACTTTAAAAAGGAGGCAAGCCATACACCAGGTGTAGCAGATCTAAAAATTTGGCCCAGCTGTGGAAGACCCTACAAATGCCATCTAGTTTTATTACTCAGTCGTGTTTCTGTTGTTAAGGTTCTAAAACTACTGTGTGAAAGAGAGGGAAAAAAACTGCCAGTTTCTTATTAATTCTGAAGTTAGACCACTTTTCTAGGCTATCTTCCCTTTAGTTCCCAGCGCTCGGATTCTCTCCACTCTGCGCCGGTTCCCAAGTGTTTCAAGTTTCCCCACGAGCCGAGAGAGGAGTTGACAGTGCTTACCTGTTCCCTCGGTATACAGGGCAGGGAGGTCCTCCGATGGGACTTGCTGCTGCAGCCGGACATCTCGGCGGACACGACGGAGCTGGACCGCCTCCTCCTCTTAAACACCGGGATATCTTCCTTGGTCCCAGCAATCAGCTGGGACCCCAAATGCTCCCTTGGAGCCGCCTCCGTGGACTGCGGCAAGATTTGTTCCACGTACCTAGCCAGGAGGATCCCCAGCAAGCCGGCTAAGTACGCCAGGTAAGGTCTCCAGGAGACCTTGAACCTCTCTAAGGAAATGAGGGACACGGTCCTGACCGCGCTAGTCAAGGCGATCATGAGGACGCCCAGCCTCAGCCTCAGCACCAGCCATGTCGCGGCGGCCAAGCAGCTGAGCACCACCCCCGCGGCGGGGAGCGAGAGTAAGTGATCCTCCCCGACGCCCAGCCCAATCTGGACGAGCGCTTCCCCCCCGCAGCAGGCGGCCAGCAGCGCGACGGCCAGAGGCAGGCGCACCCCGGCGCGCAGGAGGTACAAGCCCATCCAGAAGAAGGCACACAGGAGACTGAAGAGCAGCGCCGAGGGCTGCAGCCAGGGGCTGAGCCGTGCGCCGCCCCCAGGAGCACCTCCCCGAGGCCCCGGGAAGACGCCCCCTTCTGCTCCCGGGGCTGCTTCCTCCTCCTCCTCCGCCGCCGCCTCCTTACACTGCTCTAGGTCACAACCGACCTCTGCGCGGACCAGCCTCACCAGCAGCGCCAGCAGAAAAGACAGGGAGGCCGCGCACAGCGCGGAGGAAAGTTTCCGAGAGCGCCGGAGCAGCTGCAGCACTAGGTCTCCCCAGCAGCCACGGCAGCCCGAGTCCGGCGGCGATGCGGGGTCCACACGACAATGGCAGTCCCAGCCCGCCTTGGGGTCTTGGCTCACCCCACTGTAGACGGGCTTGTCCCTGACTCGTGCTGCGTCGCCGGGCACTGCCATGGTATGGGGTGCCCTCTTCACGAATCCCCAGTGGTCCCCCGACGCCCCCGCCCCGACCCACACGCGCGCGCGCGCGCACACACACACACACACACTCACACACAGACACACCGCACGCTCTTCCCAATTCCACCCTTGGATTCCTTCTTTTCCTCAGGCCCACAATCCACTGAAAGTTTCAGCTTTCGAATAACTCCTGGAAAATGCTAGATGCTCCAGTGAGACTTCTTCAAGTTAAAAGCTAGCACGCTCAAGTTCAAAGCAAGCACGGGCAGAAACGATCAGGATTCCCCTTTTCTCTCTTTGAGTATCTTTTACAGATTCTCAGCTCCACCCCCCACCCCCAGTTTAGGTCCTCCGGGGTCTCTTCCTACTTCAGGATTTCAAAAATTGCCCAATGCATCCCGCGCGCAGGAGCCGCTGACGCTAGAGGAGCCGGGGGCGCAGGGCGGGCTCCGGGCCATTCCGAGGCGCAGCTCCGCGCCGCGCTGCAGCGCGCCGAGCCCGCGGCAGATGGAGGTCTCCCTTCTCTTCCTTCCTGCAGCTCTTTTTCTATCACTCTTTCTTTCTCCTCGGCCGATTCTCCCCGGCATGGCCCCAGGACGCGAATCGCCATTCCCTGGGGCAGAAAGCAAAGCCTTCCTCGCCTCTGTCAATCCAATTCATGGCAAAGGATAGAAAAAAAAATGGAAAAGGGGCTGAGAAATTAGAAGTTGCTAAGTCCCGTCGGAGAGAGAAACAGACGGAGAGACTAGCGGCAGCCGCAGAAGGGAGGGAGGGAGAAGGAGCGAGCAAGAGAGGGAGGGAGGGTGAGAGGAAAGGGAGGGTGAGAAGGGAGAAGGAGATTTGCTTTTCTTTTTCTAACCCCCCACCCCTACTTCTTTTTGGTGCAAAGTTGGTGGTGATTTGCAGTTTTGCAAACGGGAAACGAGTGGAGACGACTGCTTAAAATTGTATAAAACCTTGCAGCTGGAGTGATCGACAATTCCGCTTTCTTTCTTTAAGGCAACTCCCTAGGAAAGCTTTCTCAGCCGAGCTCCCGCCCCCTCCTCCGGAGGAGGCGCTACCCTCAGCTAGATTGCTCGTTTGCTGGGAGAGCGGCCGGTTCACCCTACAGGCTGGAACAGGGGCTGCTGAGGCCCGTCCACCGCTCAGCCCACCGCAGCCCAGGGGTGTGCGGGAGGCTGCGGCCGGCCCTGAGGCTGAGCTCCCTAGGACGTTGGAGGGAAAAAAAAAAAAAGATTGTGTTTGGCTATTTGGCAGATGAGAGCCAACATACTTTCTACTGTCACTGACAATGACAGCCACTTCCACTGTCTGATTCAAAGATGCTCACAGGTTCCCAAGTCAGGTACAATAGTAATCCAATTTCAGGTGACACTGTAATGCTTTGGTTGCTCCTGCTGGAATGTCTGTTTTCATAAGAGAACCAAAGCATGGCCTGTTGGTTCAAATGATGGAAGAATCAGCCTTACCTAGACCACAAGAGCATAAAGAGAAGGGAGGGAGAGGCAGAAGTCATTTAAATTCAATGTATGAGTATTACACAACAGTTTTTGACTGTGGAAGGTAAAATTACATTGAGTTTAAGTGACCATATCCTCAATAAAGGTTAACAAAGTTTAAAAGCCCAGATAGTTCATCAAAAAATAAATATCTCAAGGGAGAGGTGAGGACAGGTGGGTTAACACTAGGAGAGACCTTAGAAGACTGCCTATGGCTGCAAAAGAGTACATTTATGAGAAAAGCGTATGACAAATATCAGGACCCTAGTTATTAATGAGTAGGGGTTCATTTACTGCAGCAGTATGATATTTCAGAAACTAACAAAAAATGTTCAAGCCGACTTTTTTTTGGCAGATTATGAAAAAGAATTCAATATCTGTTCAATGACTTAAACTCTACTGATGTTTCTTGGGATCTAGTTGTCTTTTTAAAACTAAAACAAGAATATGATACTCCACTTTTAACATGGCTATCTTAGATGTCATTTGGCCTCACTAATAATAATCTTAATAATAATCCAATTTTGTCTTAATTATGTTGACATTTCAGGTTAAAGTGTATTTACAGCCTAGAGCATTAGATAATTGATTCAATATGCCACTGTATTTTGTATGTAGGCATGAAGCAATAAAAAAGCCAAAGGGAGATCCTTGAGATAATTTATGGGGACAGTGGGAGAAGATGGTTTAAGTTTTAAACAGCTTCATGGGAAGCAGCCTGCTCTAGTAAGAGGGAGGTATTAATATCATGACATAAGTAGATATGAGGAGCTGTAATGGTACAGCTTCTCTCTGTCAGACGTCCAGAATTGTGCTACCACAGAGGACTATGAGTTGGGCAGCCAGTCAATGGCAGTGGGCACCATCTGTTTAATAATTAAGGAAACAGGAGCAGCAATGTCTTTGCCAAAGACAAATGAGCCCCCTAGCATGCACACATACTTTCATGAGTTTCATTTTTAGACATATGATTCATATGCCAGATCCTACCTGACACACATCAGAGTGAAAAACCTTGATTGGAAAATCATTCATTATCTGTTGGAATCAAAAGAAACATTAAAATAATAAACTGTAAAAGTCTGGCATATATCAAGGTTAGATAAAAAAGCATAGTAAGGGAAATTTTAGAATATTTCAATTTTATCTGTCCCCTACCCCCACAATTATCTCAGCTCTTACAATAACATCGTGGCACTATTCAATAAAATAAGGAGGCAATGTCCTGGCATCCAGGTTTCTTTAGCAAATCATAATCAAAAAGTTATTTGTCCCACCAAAAGGAAAGAAAGTAAATTTTTCTCCCCATATCATCCAGAACCCAAAAGCAAGTGAACAAAGACAATAAAACATCTCTTTAATATTGGAGAGATGCAGAAACCTGCAGGGCTATAATAACTGAAAGAAGTGACTAATAATGTACATTTAACAGTATGTTAAATGAAATAAACTGCAATACATAAACTGGACAGGGAGCAACCACATATAAACACTGCCCATTTTCTACAGATAGTGGTGAGTCCTAATTCAAGAAAGTGACAACACAGCCAAAGAATAAGGAAAATCTTCATGTAGAAAAATAATAGAGCATGGATAACAGAAATAAAAATGTAAATTTTACTTGATAAATCTTCCACTTAGCCAAATCTAGCCAGCATGTTTTTATTAATTTTTTGGGAAGAGGATCTAACCCTATCACATTTGCACTTTATTAAATATAGTTAATCGTCAGGGAATTCTATTGCAAAACTCAGAAAGTTTACGCTCCATAGTGTGGGTTCCATCAATGGGTTCAATCAATGGGTTCAATTCTCTGCTACCTATTAGATTGTTAATTTATATCCAATAGTTACCTAAAATACAACGTATCCGAAATAAAATCCTTAACTTACAATTCCCTTCCTCCCTGTCCTCTACCCACCAAACTATTTTTCTTCAATCTTGTTACATTCCAGTAAAGAACATAACCATCTACCTAGTTGCTCAGGCCCCAGAAGAGGGAACTGCTCTTGATTCTTTCCTTTATCTTGCTTTACTTGTAGCCTATTAGGAAATCCACTTTATCCTATTTCTAAAATATATTCTAAATCCATTTACTTTTCACTGTCTCTCTTAAAATAACCTACCAAAGACCCACCATCTTCCTTGGACAGGACAACTGCAGTCACTAACTGATCTTGCCCTACTTATAATTCATTTTCTACATAGCAGAGTAATATTTTAAAAATATAAATTGAATGGTGCCCCTCCCCTACTTAAAACTATCCAAAGGCTACCCATTGTGCTTGCAGAATCCAGTCCTCATCACAGTCCTCATGATAGTCCTACAAGGACCTTCATGATCTTTCCAAGTTACTCTCTCTGACCTCTCCTCCTATTCCAAAGCTCCTACATCATTGGTAAAGCACTATTTATTAGAACTTGCTTCAATGACAAACAGACCCTCTGCTGTCCAATATGGTAGCCACTAACCACATGTGGCCATTGAATACTTAAACCATGAGCTGAACTTTTGTATTTTATTTTATTCTAATTTAAATTTTAATTTTAATACATTCACTTGGCTACTGTCCGTAGTAATGGAGAATGCACCTCTTATACCTCAAGCCACCTTTGTTTTCTTCATGCAGGTGAAATAGGAAACCTGTTCAGGACCTTGGTATCCAGAGATTTTCACATAGCCGGCCCCTTCTGCTCCACCAAATCTAATCTCAAATGTTACTTTATTTTAGAACCGCTTTTTTTCCAACAATCTTATCAAAAACTTTCGGGACACCTCATGTGCACATAAACACTTTCTTTCACTATCACAGTACCCTGTTTCATTGTATTTATAGCACTTATCACTATACAAAATAGTCTTGTTCATTTATTTGTTTTCACACTTATCATTTATCTCTGTTCACTAGGGTGTTAGTGCCATGTGAACAAGGACCATGAATGTCTGTCTTATTTGCTGTGTACCTCCAATTACCAAAATAGTCCCTAGCACATGGTGGAAGCTTGTCTTAGTCTGTTTACTGTTGCTATGGAAGAATACCTGAGATTGGGTAATGCGTCATTCGGTGATTTCATCATGTGAACATCCCAGAGTATACTTATACAAACCAGATGTGTCACCTACTACACACCTCAGTTATATGGTATAGCCTATTGCCCCTAGGCTACAAACCTATACAGCATGTTACTGTACTAAATACTGTAGGCATTTGTAACACAATGGTGAATATTTGTGTATCTAAACATAGAAAAGGCACAAAGTACCATATTATAATCATATGGGACCACTGTGGTACACATTTGTCATTGACCAAAACATTGTTAGCAGCGCATACCTATATCACTACTTAAATTACTCATCTATTAGAGAAATAGGTAATAGTCAAAGTTTTGAAAACTTTGTATTGATTACATGATGAAATGTCTATAATCCATAGCAGTTTTCTGGTAGGCTTAGGGATAAAGCGATGTAAACATGCATTTCGGTAACGAGTAAGCTGAGAAATCCAGAATTAGGAGATGCCTGAATATGAGTGACTAAGATGTCATAGCTCGCATCATGATTTATGACATAGTCTCCAACTATGTCAATTAACAACAATAGGGGGTTAAGATTTGAAAAAGTAAACATTTTGCCAAGATAGACCTTATTAATACTCATTATTTCACACAGTGTCAGGGAAAAAAATGCAGAAATCTTGCATTTTTAGATGCATCATCTGCCTTTTTTTTTTTTTAATGCTGCCACTCAAAATGCAGTGCCTGCTCAATAAATTGCTGATAAACAGCCAAAGGCTGAGCTCCTCCTGACTTCAGAAGCAAGTAATTCAGGTTTGCAGCTGCTACTTATGTGCAGGCCATTCTACAACGTTAGAAAGTGAGCATGGTTTGCATTTTTAAACTAGAGTGTATTATTGAGAAAAAACTGTGAAGGTTATTGATAGGAAAATGTAAGTAGAGGCTATTTCTTTTTTATATTTCAACACCACTGAATTTTAAAGTGAGTTTTACTTACCTGTAAATGTTATAATAGCACCCAAGCTGCTACTTTTTGTATATGTGATAGAAGGATGCCAGGACAAAATTTATAAACAGCGCAGAAACATGTAAATGTAATGCTCTTTTGCATGAAATCTACCAAGGTTTCTAAATATGAATGGAGTGTTTTAAACTACCTTATCATTTTGGAGGAAATTCTAATAAGCAGTCAAAAGTCTAAAATTAGGCAACTGATAGAAGGAAAAATAGAAAGAAAAAACACAGGTAATTTACTAATTGAAAATCTACCCCGAGTAATTGAAACTTACTGCTCTTTTCCATTATAACTATCTAAGGAGAAAGCACATTTAAAATTAGAATGGAATTTTAAAATGAATTAATCACTCATCTTGAAGTAAATATAATTAAAAATACGTCACTTGACTAGTTATCTTATCTTACTTATATTTACAATTCTCTCTTTATTTGTGACTGTGTTGGATCTTACAGAATCTAGGGCTGTTTGTTATATCATCTCTCAAATTCTTTCCTGCCCTAAAGCTTTAGCCTCAAAAGGGCAATTTCATTTATGACTATGAAATGTCTGGTTGGCTTTCACATAATAACTACGTTGTGAGAGTAGAGAAAAAGTGTTAAAGTACAGTATTTTAAAAATAATTACCTGTAGAACCTGTAGGAAAGAAACGATCGTGTCTAGAAATACTTATTTATACTTAAAGACTTAGACTCAAATACAAAAATCAAAACGCTTAATGTTTATTATCCCCCCCACCCCTGCCACTAACACAAAGTTCAAAAAAGAAGCATTATCTGAGATTGTCAGTATAATCAATATCTTGTATTCAGTGACTGAGAAGGAAGTGCTCATACTAGTTAATCTGAGTTGTTCTCTGCCTGAAACTGTAAGGCATTTTTTTCATTCTACCAGAACCACAGAACTATGGTAACTTTCCACAGAAATGGCAAATTACATACAGAGCTTAGGCTCAATGATTTCCTTTAGCCAAAATCTAGAAATAGGGTATTCTGAGCTCAGTAAGAACAGTAAGTGATGCATGGAAGAAAGCAATGTGGTTCTCCCATTCCAGAAAAGGGAGGACCTCCAAAATATAGGTAATAATGTGAGGTTTCTCTGGTAATGTCTGCTTTTCCTGACCGAATCTTTACATTCATTTTTTTATTTTACTTCATGTTTGTTTTGTTTTTTGCTTTCTAAAGATTCATCAGTATGAATTTTTAGTCCATTTACTAATGAGAACTAATTTGGTAATATTGTTCTGATTTTGTTATTATAATTAATATAGTACCTAAAAATATAGATGACACATAATTAAGAGTTCTGGAAGTTATGGGTGACACATAACCTAGTTAAAAGGGGCTAGAGAAAGGTCTCAGATTACTCTAAATTAAAATAATTATTATCACTCACCATATATCTTATTTCATACCTAAATATCAATTATTCAAGGGACTACAGAAAAGCCCAGAAGAAACCCTCAAAGTACAAGTCATTTCATTACTGTATATTAATGTTGGAGAGTTTTCTTAAATTTACTCATACAGGTTTATTTGAGAAAAAGGGATTTCACATCTACAAATACATTTATACCCCAACAAGAAAGTTACCCAAACAGGGGTCTTGTTTTGCTACTTTATAAAATGAGTTCACAATACAATTTTGAACCAATCTGTCTGAATTTTCTCCCACAGAAATGGTAGTCATTCTACTAAAATTTCCATACATCTTCTTTCTTCTGGATCTTACTAAATAGCCAACATTGCTACCCAACTGGAACAGGATTGTAGAACACAGGGATGCATCCTTAACCTTATAAAAATGCCTTGGGATTTTTAATGAGCAGAAGTGGTCAGGACTTCAGTCATACATCCCATCCAGTAGATGGTTCTCCTGTAGCTCAGTGCTCCATAACCCAGGCTGAAGTTGGCTCAGCACCACCTTGGGATGGAAGAGGGCCACCTACTGAATCACCGCCACCACATCCTGCAGCATCCTCCATCCAAGTCTTCCCTGGGCCCACCCCTGCTGAACTCCCAAGGTCAGAAGAGATCACAGCTTTACAGCATTTCATTACAAATTTTAATTTTCCAGTCTCTGGTTTTCATATTGCATTTCAAGATCAACATCCTTATTAGTAGTCGTATATTTTTTATTTTGAAATTTTATAACACCTTTTCCACTGGGAAATTCCAAACAAGCTACTGAACTTCATTACCACACAGGCAGAAATCCTCATAACACCCCTCTGAAGGAGGTGTTAAATGACAGAAAGAGAGAGAGAGCACACACCGTCATCTACTCTTACAAAAGTCCAATCCTTAATAATTAATGAATGAAAAGACATCTTGAGTCCAGTGGTCACTGGGAGTAATTGGCGTATATTTTCTCAGCTGCCTCTAAATGAAAATGGTAATAATTTAACCAATATATTTGGGCTGACAGCTAAGCTAAAATAAGGTCTCTCTTGCACCCAAGCAGTAGAGCTAAGTGGAATCTGAACAGACTACGCTCTGTTACCACTTGATTGTGGAAAACTCACATGTTGTGCTCAGTAACTAAGCATTTCAACTCCTGCTCCCATTTACAATGTCTTTCTCTATCTTCGGTTAAAAGGTTCTGAAAACTGGGAGGACACAAGGTTACATTTGTTTTGTACCTTTTCTCTGTCCTCAATCCTTCCTTATGTAAAAACTTGTGGTGTTTAAATGGTAATGTAAGAGAAGGTTACTTTCAGTGATAAAATCAAGAGTCCAGCTATCAAGATGAAATTACATGACATAAATGTATAGCTCATAGTATAGCTTGGTGGCTGCCAGCCTCATATTAAATGCCTCCTTTTACAACAAATATTTTATAGTATCACTGTAGCAGATGCTATCAGTTCCCCTTTTATATCCCTTAGGCTGTACATACCAGTGACATCCTATTGCTGGTCTCTGCTCAGGGATTTCTGGCTGCAAAGAGTACTTGGCTCACACACATTGTGGCAGTCCAGAAGATGCTAGCCTGACAGAATATAAAATGACCTCATACAGGTTCAGCCAATTGGGGAGGAGAAGGTGGTTGGGGCAGATCTTCTACCAAGGAACATAGTCAGTGTTTCACTATACCTAAAACTTTGGATGTTGCCTAAACATATTGGATGTCTCATGCCAGTAGACTAGCAAGCAAAGGAGTTACTATAGTGATTTTCATGAGCAGATAGGGTTGCTGCTACATAATGAAGTTGGGGAAAGATATGACTGAAACTTAGAGAATCCATGAAGTTGCCGTTATGTTGTTTGGATCTCTGTCCCCACCCAAATCTCATGTAAAACTGTAATCATCAGTGTTGGAGATGGGGCCTGGTGGGAGGTGATTAAATCATGGGGTCAGATCCTTCATAAATGATTTATCACCATCTCCTTGGTGCTGTTCTCATGATAGAGTTCTCACAAGATCTGGTTACTTAAAAGTGTGTATTACTCCCTCCCCCACTCTTTCTCCTGCTCCATTCATGTGAGACGCCTCACTCGTCCTGTACCTTCTACCATGATTGGAAGCTTCCTGAGACCTCCCCAGAAGCAAAAGCTGCTATGCTTCTTATATAGCCTGTAAAACCACAAGACAATTAAACTTGTCTTCTTTGTAAATTACTCAGACGCAAGTATTGGTTTAAAGCAATGTGAGAACGGATTAATACATACCCATTGGTGCTTCCATCCCAGGGGACAACCTGGTAAGAACAGGGCAAGTTAGAGTCCAGAGCTTTCATGGATCTAGGTCTGTGTTACTCAGCTAGGCCAATTACTTAGGCCAGTAGAAGAGCTGGCTGAGAGTTAAGGTGAGGAGACTAGAGTGGGGGCAGAAGAGGAAACTGAGAATATCAAGTGTAACCTCGGGCCATCTGCAGTAACTAGAGTTGTAGCTTATCCCACCGATTACCTTGTCTTTGTCTTAGAAATTGCGTGTGTGTGTGCACGTGCGCGCGTGTGTGTGTGAAATGGGTGGGGACTGGGTATCTTTTTGTAGAATGAGTAACAGAGCAGATTAACTTCAAGCAGGGCGTGAATGAATCTAGATGATGTGACAGGTGGATTGTAGCAGATGATGGTAGTGCTCCCATAATCAGCCCTCACTTCCCCTGTAACTGCCTACAACCCTTTCTGCAAACACTTGTGCCTCCCTGTCTAGACTCTTTCTTTAGCCATGGATGAATGAATACACAATCGTATTGTAAACACTTTTGTAACCCAGGCACAAAAGAACTTTCTAACAATTAAAGTCATTTAAAAATGAAAATGTTAACAACTTTGGGAGTTAGTGATATTACTTCACCAAGGGTGTTTTAGCAGAGGGTAGACAATTATTTAGTAAGATTTACCAGAAAGTCAACCAAGTAAGTATTGGGAGGTAGAGGGTGGTCAAAGGCAACACAGATAAGCATGCAGTAGATGAAAGAAAGAGGATTAAAACAAAGGCATAAAGTGTTGATTAAATGCTAATCAAAGTTGCATTCAATGGGCAGAGCACCCTAACACCCAAAGTAAAGTCTAAGGAAGCTCCCAGACTCCAAATAATGCAAAACAAAGCGTAATGGTGCTTATGTAGGTCTGGAAAAGCTTCTACTTCTAAAACTGTGCTCCTTGGCTTGTACATAAAAACAGTGTACACTTGTGTACCTCTGTGTGCTTTAGAATCTCTCTGTGACCCATCAGTCTACATAACCCTGTGTATCGCAGTCTCCAACCAATGGCTCCTTCCTCACTGTAGTGCTCCATTCAATAACATATTTTATCTACTGTCTCAAATGTTGATTTGATTGTTTAGGCTTCCACACATTAATCACTTTGCTTCTCCCTGGCATGGCATTTTGCATACCAATTGTTAAGTAAGAGGCTTCCATGGCATAACCCTGGGACCCCTCCATTTCCAGAGATAACTTAGGCTCGTCTTTCTCTGAGCCCTAGAGAGGCCAACCTAGATCATGATTGTTGAAAATGGCATTTGAAAATGCTATTTTCTAAACAAAAACCTTTATTTTTATATGTTTTCAGAGTCACAGTAGTGGAAGGGCCTAAATATAGTACAAATTTAGTTATCTCTAGCTATATTTAGGAAAATTGGCCAGGATTATATTTTTGAAAGTCATAAGCATCTTCATGAGGATGACAATAGCAGAATATACTGGTTTTTAACTTTTTAAGCATTTAGTCAAAAACGATCACCTCTTTACCTCTCAGGCATTATGTAAGTTGGAAAAGGCACTCATACTCAATATGATTATTTATAAATTTGGGCTTGGACACATTGGAAGTTAGAGGTGATGAAAGAAACAAAATATGTCACACAATGTGTCTTTTAGAAGAGCACTCATGAGGTCAGGAGTTCAAGACCAAGCCTGGCTAACGTGGTGAAACCCCATCTCTACAAAAATACGAAAATTAGCCGGCGTGATAGTAGGTGCCTGTAATCCCAGCTACTCAGGAGGCTGGGGCAGAAGAATAGCTTGAATCCCGGAGGCAGAGGTTGCAGTAAGCCGAGATCCTGCCATTCCACTCCAGCCTGGGCGATGGAGCAGGACTCTGTTTCAAACGAAAAAAAAAAAAGTAGAAGAACCCTTAGGAAATCAATACCATAGTTTTTGGGGAAAAGGAGGCTGTAAGAGTCTAAACCAGTAAGTCAAATGGGAAAAAAAGAGTGCCACTCTGGAAAAAAAAAGGAACAAGTCTGTACAGTTTAATCTAATATGGAGAATGCATTTCTTATGATAAGTACCATTGAACTGAAATAAAGATGAGGCTAACCTGTAATGCAGGGGGTGTCGACACACACAGATGTAAGCAGAGCCACATAATAAGCAGGACAGGTAACCAAGGAAGACAGAAAGCAATACCGTAAGATACTTAGCAGCTATGGCAGTTGTTAGGAAATATGTTCTTTACAGTTATCACTATTTTGATTTGTGTTCTGTGATTGTAGCCCTGTATCCATCTATGCCCTGACTAATGTGTCTTTGGAAAATCAGACTGTGAATATGAACTTCAAAAGGTATCCTTTGTCCCTTTTTCCACTTTCATGTTAATTATTAGTAGATTACCATATTTTTATGTCCTGTCCCAGGTTAGTACCTTCTTCTGATGGAAAATATTGGGCAAAATATTACAGTAACTAGGCAAAAACTTTGGGCATACGTCTAACTGCACAAATTGTAAACACTTCAAAGAAGAATAAAACATAGCATAAAATGTTCAGATGTAGAAGTTGTCCTTTTATTTTAAAAATAACATGGACTAAAAATAGATATTTTTCTTAATAAACGTACAAAAATGCCCAAATTATATTTAGACACACTTTTCTAAATAGCGATGGTAATTTGGTAGGTTCGGTTTATCTCTGTACTAAAGTAACTAAAAAACTACAGATTCCTAAAGAGGTATTACCCTAAAATGATTTGAATATTTCAGCTTGGCTAGAAATAAACTATTATCCAACTAAAATATAAACTCACCAATTCCCACTAAAACTTTATTTTTAATCATATTCATCTGATCTCAGATTGAGCCTTCTTAGGAAAGATCGTTAAAATATTGTAGAAGAAATGAACAATTCTTCACCTGAGTGTTTGTTTATTTCTCTCTCCTTGGACTATGGCCTGAATTTGGTTTGGGAAAGAGGCACAGTTCAGATTTTTCCACAGGCCTTCTTGACCTACACAAGTTGGCTTGCTATAAACCAAACCCCTGCAGCTTTCCTATCCTGGCAAAGCTGGGAAAGCCATAAATATTTTTTGGCAAAGTAGAACCCTAAAATAAGACAAGGTTTTTTATTTCAAGATCATATAACATTGGTCAAAGTGGCATACTGAGGTAACTAGCTAAAACATATTTTTAAAGCAAATATGCGGTGATATAGAAATATTTCTCACACTAATCCATGTCAACGACCTAGCTGAGGTTTTATAACACTAGGCTGTATAAGATGTGTTGTTTCGTATGGAGATTATGAACAAATCTGGATGCCACTAGTTGAAAGGAAAAGGTGCTGATGTGCATTAGCCATTCAGAAACAGAGCTCCCACCCAGAGGGGCTTAAAGTATCAGAAACATAAGAGCACTCCTTAGGCCAGTGGTTTCCAAACTATCGTGCATTTCAAAATCCACCAGAGGACTTGGCTAGGCTCAGCCCCAGAGTTTCTGATTCGCTGGGTCAAAGGTAAGCCTGGAAATTTGTGTTTCTCACAAATTCCCTGGTACTGCTAATTCTGCTGGCTCCAGGATCACGCTTCAAGAACTACTGCATCAGACTGGCTTGGACATCACAGTAACCCTTTAGAAGAAAGAGAACCTCAAGGCCCGCCCCATCAATACTGCATTTTCATATATTATTTACTTGTGCCAAATCCACTAAGTAATTTACTTGGTGAATATCTGGTATTCAGTTTGTGGAGAGTTAATTATTTGTGCCACCCACGTTCAGAATTTGAAAAGCTACTCAGAAGTCAAAGTAAAGGGAGGGTCCCAAACCTAGGGCTCCCATTTTATTCCTCTTACTATATGATACCACATGATAACTCAGCAAAAGTACAATATGAATATATAGAATACATAAAATAAGAGAGGCACTTTAATGACCTCCTTTATTGAGAAAGTGTCATGGAGAATATGAAAAGGATGCCTGAAATTTACATCATTTCATTTGCACTGAATAAATCTCAGATCCAGAAAGGTTAGATGATTTTCCTAAAGTTATACACTTAACTATGAGTATTTTCAAGCAAATGGAAGAGAAAGACCAGTAATTGAGTGCCATGTTAGAAAAAGTGCCATTCTACACAGTTCACTGATGTCTAACCTACAAATATGCGAGTGTTACACTGGAGTTTTACAAGTAATCTCTGTTGGAAACTGGCTGTCTCAAATTGAAAACTCAGTTTGCTTAACCAGCTATAATTGTCATCATACCACTGGTATGGAAGATACACACAGGGTTACAATGAGGCCCCAGCAAGCTAATGTCCAGATCACTTAACAGATGTATAATTGTTGTAAAGATAAATACAACAGGTTGCTGCTACAAAATATTTGAATCTTATAACACATTTCCTTCAATCTAATTCTTTGTCTACCGAAAAAATCCTGTCAATTTATATCTCCACTTCTAGCTTGCTTAGGGGACAAATACGCTGGTCAGGCTAAAGTGCAGAGCTTATTCAGTTGTATTTGTCATTGTATAATAGAATTGCTCTTCCCCTCATCTCTCTCCAAAACCCCCAGCATCTTTCTTACTTTAAAATAACACATAGCATTTCCTTTGTTGGGTAATTCATCTCTCCACTCAGCCCACATTATCAGGGTAGGGTGACCTCACTTTCGGCTTCAGGACTGGCTAACATGAATCACATAAATAAGGCAATATAAAATACTATATGGCAATATAATTCCTTTAATGTACTTGAACAGTGAGTAGGATGGTAGATTGTATGGTTTTCCTGAAGTCCTTTTTACCCTTTCTTGTGAGAGGATGACATATCCCAGCCCTTTGGCCTACCCTTCTTAGTGACACCAGCTCACTTTCTACCATGTTGACATTTGCCTTAGCTGTATGTCACCCACATCCCATCTCCCTGCCCTGGTGATCGGTTCATGTATGGGTATGTGACCCTGTGGGGGCCATTACAAGATCCAGAATAGTTGGGAAAAAGAGGTTATTCCTTCCACACTAAATGTGAAATCTGGAACAGTGGTGGTCGGTTTTTAATTAAGGAAAGATATCATGTCTGCAAATGAATTCAATATGTGGGGGAAAATTAACCCAAGACGAAGAACCAGGTAATTGGTTGAGCCTCAACATCAAGCCAGCCAAACTTCCAAAGTTTATTGGTCATTTGAATCAATAAATTCCCTTTGTGTTTAAGCCAGCTTGACATTGGGATTTTTCTCACTTGCGATTAAGAGTCCTAAATTATAACAGAGTAAATTAATAAGGTTGGTGTTATTCAGCCTCTTATGCATTTTGAAAATGCAGGTTAGCCTCTTTGACATTCACAAACTCTGGGTGACTAACAAGATTGTTTTGGCTGGGATGTCAAACTCTGAGCCTAGGTAAACTGACCAAGGTAAATGTCACCCTGTAAGGCTTACTAACAGCCAGCTGTTTTGCTATGAATTCTAAGGTTATCAAGCATCCAACGTCATCCTGCCTTTTTCTTTTAAATATATACAGATTATTGGGTAGCTTTATCCTGTTTTATTTCAGAGATGAGCTCAAAAGAAGAAACTCTTCATGATATTTGAAATTGTTAAACAAATCAACAGGCATTTATTGAATAATCATGTTTGCCAGCCAAGTGTTAGTATGTTCTATTCTGTAAGAATAAGTTATTTTAAAGCAATCTTCTATAAAGAATGCTGCCTGGTAAGTTCAAAACAAAGGCCAGAATCATGCTGACAAATTACTAGGCTCAGATTTTTATCATTATTAATACCCAGAGAGTTTTTTTGACTGAAGCTTCTACAAGAAAAAGTATTCAATAAGAATGGCCTTGCAGTTTATTTGCATTTAAGGATAAGTATATGTAACACATTAGCAATGACACTGAGTAGAGTTTGGAATTATTTTCTAATTCCATAACAGATTAACAGATTAATATTCTTCATCTATTGTCAATTTAACATGTACATCCTCTTCTTTATACCCCTAGCTCTTCTATACTGGGTTAATTATGTCTGTACTAAAAATACAAAAATTAGCTGGGCAGGGTGCTGTACTCCTGTGGTCCCAGCTACTCAGGTGGCTGAGGCAAGAGAATCACTTGAACCTGGGAGGTGGAGGTTGCAGTGAGCTGAGATTATGCCGCTGCACTCCAGCCTGGGTGACTGAGCAAGACTCCATCTCAGAAAAAAAAAAAGATAATTACTTCTTTGTATCAAATTCTGTATTACTAATAGTAGAAAAATATTAGTTTATATCTACAGTTGCTTTTCAGATTTTAATACAGTCTTCATAAACTGTATATGTAGTTAAATATGAAGGCTGTTTCACTCCTTGCTGTAGGCTAAATGGCTACTGCTAGTATTTATTATACAGGGACTGGCTTCTGTCTCTATTTGAGCAGCCCGGCAACTTTCTGTCTTCTCTGAGTGCTCTTTGTCTGCTGCTTCTGTGTCCTGCCAGAGCCGTCGCCGTTGCAAGGAGGGGGTGTATATTCTGCTGCTTTTTGGCTGGGAGAATAAATTCCAGCTTAGGTCCAAGTTGAAAACGAATCCCCCAGTAGGCAAAAACATGGACTCTAGTATACTTCCTGTGCACCCCATTAAAATCCCCTTTGGCCTCAGGAGCCTGGAGTTTTACAGTGGAACCATTTCATGCTTAATAACATGTTCTACACAAGACACCATGGGAAATACAAAGGCATGGGCCACACTGTCTGCATTGAGAAATGCAAACTCTTGCGTGGAAGACAAGATTTGTATGTACATGGAAACACACATGCATGTGCATGCACACACAGAGGCACACACCTTGAAACTAATGTGAGATGGTGTACAGAGAAATAATAAATGTATGATACTGATAGTTTATTGATGAGAAGAAACAAGGTAAGTTCAATTAGTCAAGAAAGACTTTGTAAAAATCTAACTTGAATGGTGCTCTGGAGGCCAGGAAGGACTTGAAAAGTTATGTGAAGTCTGGGCTGGCCAAAGGAAAGCTTCTCCAAGTGAGCTGAGCCCTAATATCAATTTAGTTAAAAAACCTGTTCCAACAATTGCTTGTCATAATGTAGGCCACATGTGTATAGGCCGAATTCTTCCCGTTTTAATTGCTTATTTTGGCTCCATAAAGTTCCAGCCTATATCTTTTTGGCTTTCATTTGGAAATGTCTATTTAAACAAGTTTCTAATGTTGCATTTGTTGAGATCCAACAGAACAGTGGCATGGATTTTAAACCTGATTGTCCTTATGTGAAAAACCACCAAAGTTTTTTAAAAGCTTCAAAAAATATTTCATGTTTAAGAGTCATCAAGTAAGCAATTCTATCAGTTTTCTAAGTGAAGCCATAAGTGTGCTGTTCTCTCGGTTTATTAACTGATCTGTTTGTTAGAAGCCTTTATTATAAATCCAGTCATTCTGCAAATATTTCCCTAATGCTTTTAAAATAAATAAAACCCAAACTTTGCCTTTAAGCAGCAATAAAATCAGGAATGCTTCAAAGCAAGAAATTCAAAGTACAGCTCAATGTGGCTGTGAGAGAGCCCCACTGTTCAAAGACATTGGAAAATGATCCTGGAAAGGTGTAATATTTATATGTCAAGTCTATCTTACCGCAGCTTTAGATCATATTTGAGAAAAAAAATTCCAGCCGGTGGCCATTGATTTTTTGGACTATGTTCATTGGCTTCATTTGTTACTTGGGCTTATTTATACATACATAAATTTATATATTATGCATTATACTATACTTTTAAAAGTGAGAGTATCTCAAGAGTTTGGGTTATAGTAACATAAATAAAACAAACACAAGGTATACAATTTACTTAAATAGAAGTGTTCTACTTGTAAAGTCTAAAAGAAATACTTTGTACTTCATAATTTTGAAGCAACAGCCTGATCTTATTTGGCCAGATGCCTTTAACAAAACAGACTGGTGAGAGAGGTGAAGGGTGAACTTGTTACTCACTGAATCTAGAAATGACAAATTATTTGTCATACTAGAGGAAATATCACACAAGCTTATAATATAAGTTTATTTTACTCATTAAATCCTGATTTCTACGTCAGCTTTTTCTATCTTTCTCACAGAAGCAAAACTGTAAATGAGTCATAGTGGGACGCTTCCCATGAGAATTACTTTTCTCAGGAAAAATGAAGGAAGTATAGTCTTATGCTTTTCTTCTGAAGTTCACAAAGCTTTTAACTAAGATACTCTTGGTGAATAAGCTACTTTTCATTGTCTCTAATTTAAGAGATTTGTTTTTTTAAAAACATTTTTCAGAAAACATTCATTGTATTGCTGCCTGTATCTAACAACGCAATATAAAGTTAGAAACAAGGTAAAGCAAATTTAACTACCTTTTCTTCTTCTTCCTTCCACAGTTACACATTTCATGCATAAAGAGAATTTCTAATAATCTCACTCACCTAATTAGATATTATTTTTAGCAAACTGAAATACTGTCTTTGAACATGATGAGCACTCACTTTTTTTGTTTTCTATGTTTTGGTATTATAATTCCTCATAATTTATAATATCTTGAAAAGAACTGAGCTACGTAATTGGTCTAAAATTTGAGTTCGCAATGTTGCACCTACCAAAACTGGGAAGTATAATAAGTTGCCTAATAGATGTGGATAGCTTTCAACGATACACAAAAATTTACTGTCACCACTTTTTGTAAAAGAAAGTAACTATAGACCCATTCTTTTAAAAATTGTTTTGAAGATGAGTACGCATATCTGCTTTATATTATAGTCCATGCATATGAATTACCTGATTTATATCAAGATACTCTAAAGATACTACTTAATTATAGAGTGGAGATTAAATGGCAGTGTTTATGTCATAATTACCAAATGAAACATAATTATAAATTTTACTATAAGGATTGAATATTGGCCACTGAACCATATATCTATACATTATCAGATTGAGTTCTAACAACAAGACAGTTTCATCAGGTCCCATTTATGTGCTCAACGACGTGAGCATATCAAAATCACGGCCTCTACCTTTCTGGATTCTCAGTAAGTAAGCCCACCCATTCACAGCTTTCCTTAATTTAGAAAAAGTGTAAGGTGACTCTTGTGTTAATATTAGTAAATATATGTACACAATATTCTCCCCTTACAAAAATAAAATTCTCAATCAGCTGCTGAAATTGAGACCCACACGTCTTTCCTTGGTTTCTATAAGTTACTGGCATAAAACTTCACTTGAAACAGTAACATCTTTTATTATTTTTTTTTTATTTTTAATTTCAACTATGATTTTGAAATCAGAGGTTACATGTGCAGGTTGGTTATATGGGTATATTATATGATGCTGAGGTTTGGGGAATGATCAATCCTATTACCCAGGTAGTGAGTATAGTACCCAGTAGCTTTTAAACCATTGTTCCCTATCTCCCCCATTCCCTAGAGTAGTCCCCAGTCTCCATTGTTCCCATCTTCATGTCCAGAGTACCTAATGTTTAGCTCCCATATATAAGTGAGAAGGTAAGATATTTGTTTTTCTGTTCCTGTGTTAATTCACTTAGGATAATGGCCTCCAGCTGCATCCATGTTTCCAAAAGGACATGATTTTATTCTTTTGTATGGATGCATAAGATCCCATGATGTATATGTACAACATTTACTTTATCCAGTCTACCATTAATGGACACCTGGATTGATGCCATGTTTTTGCTGTTGTGAATAGCACTGACATAAACATACAAGTGCACATATCTTTTTGGTAGAATGTTTATTTTCGTTTGGATATATACCCAGTAATGAGATTATTAGGTTGAATAGTAGTTCTATTTTAAGTTTTTTGAGAAATCTCCAAACTGTTTTCCACAGGGACTAAATTCATTTACATTCCCACTAACAGTGTATAAGGTGTTATACACTTACATGCTTTTCTCTGAAGGCTCACCAGTGTCTGTTGTTTTTTGACTTTTTAATAATCGCCATTCTGACTTGATATGCATTTCTTTGATAATTAGTGACGTTGAACATTTTTTCATTTGTTTGTGGGATACTTGGATGTCTTCTTTTGAGAAGTGTCTGTTCATGTCTTTTGCCCACTTTTTAATGGTATTATTTGGTTTTTGCTTGTTGAATTGGTTAAGCAGCCTATAGATTCTGAATATTAGACTTTTGTCAGAAACATAGTTTATGAAAATTATCTCCCATTCTGTAAACTGTCTTGATAGTTTTTTTTTTCTGTGTAGAAGCTTTTTAGTCTAATAAAACGTCCCACTTGTCAATTTCTGTTTTTGTTGCATTGCATCTGCTTTTGAGGACTTATTCATAATTTTTTTCCTGAGGCCAATGTCCAGAATGGTGTTTCCTAGGTTTTCTTCTATGAATCTTATAGTTTGAGGTTTTATATTTAAACATTTAATCTATCTTCAGTTAATTTTTGCATATGTTGAGAAGTAGGGGTTCAGTTTCAATCTTCTGCATATGGCTAGCCAGTTATTCCAGCATCATTTATTAAATAGAGAATCCTTTCCCCATTGTTTACTTTTGCTGATTTTGTTGAAGATCAGGTGGTTGTAAGTGTGCAGCTTTATTTCTGGGTTTTCTATTCTGTTCTATCAGTCTATGTGTCTGTTTTTGTACCAGTGCCACACTGTTTTGATTACCATAATCTTATATAACAGTTTAAAGTCATGTACTGTGTCTCTAGCTTTATTTTTGTTTTTTGTTTGTGTGTGTGTGTGTGTATGTGTGTCTGTGTGTGTGTGCTTAGGATTGCTTGGCTATTCAGGGTTTTTTTCTGGTTTCATATGAATTTCAAAATAGTTTTTTCTAATTCTGTGAAAAATGATGTTGGTAGTTTGATAGGAATAGTGTGGAATCTATAGATTGCTTTGGCCAATACGATCATTTTAACGATCTTGATTCCTCCAATCCATGACCGTGGAATGTTTTTCTATTTGTTTGTATCATCTATGATTTCTTTCAGCGGTATGAAACAGTAACATCTTTTCTGCTCAATTATACCCTTTATTTCTAGGAAACTTTCAGCTCTCAAAAGAATAACTTTCCTATGACCTTATCTAAGGTTGTAACTTTGTGTGCTAAAAAACTACTAGAGTGATTAACATATAATAAATATTGTTAAAAGACAATATTTTTAAAATAGAAAATCATAATTCATGTAAATATATAATGAAAGCACATCATTTGAATTCATAATTTAGTGCAGGGAAACAGTCAGATGAAACCCTTCATTCAAAGGAGGAATTAAACAACCATATTTACATAGCCAATAAAGAATGCTGAAATTAGTTTACAAACAAATGCAAAAATGGTTTATCCAGAGGGCAACAATCAACTGCATTCTACCAGACACATTTCACTTGCATTTCTATGGATAAGAATCACCTGCATTATTATCAGTTTTCCAGAGTCCATAGACTTGTAAAACAGTTTGAAATATTAACAGGTAATGGTAACCAGGAAGGTTGTGGTACCCAGTGTGGAAGAAAGAATTCTAAGCTGGCTCTCATGATTTACAACCCCATTGTTATTCCCATGATTCTGTTATGTTACATGGCAATCAGGATTTTGCAGAGGTAATTAAGGTCACTTATCAGTCAACCTTATCATAGGAAGATTATCCAGATGGATTTAGCCTAGTCACATGAGCCCTCTAAGAGCAGAGGCTTTCTCCACTTAGAAGCAAAAGGGGAGTCAGAGATTTGAAATATGAAAAGGATCTGACATGCCATTGCTGGCTTGAAAATGGACGAGGCCAAGGGGAAATGATCTGAGCATGTCCTTTAGCCAGAAAAAGAAAAAAATGAGGACCTCAGTTACGCAACTGCAAGGAATTAGATTCTACCAACAACCCAAACAAACTTGGAAGAGAACTTTCTCCCAGAGTTTTTAGATGAGTATTCAGGCCAATTAACAAATAGTGATAGACTTGTGGTACCCAGAAGAGAAAACCCAGCCCAACTGTGCTGTATTTCAGACCTATAGAACTGCAAGCTAATATAAGAATATTGTTTTAAGCTGCTAAGTTAGTGGTAATATGTTATGCAGCAATAGAAAATTAATACACAATTAATTATCTCTGCCTATTTCATACTTATCAAAATATTAATAAGTATGAAGTGTATACACAGAAAACAATCATTGATAACTTAGAGATTTTCCCCTTGAAATTAGCATTTAGTGTTTTTAAATCAGAAAGTGTAAAGATTTAAACATAGGTCACCTTTGAGAGATAAGTTTAAAGTGGAAAAGATCTCTAATTTAATTAGATTTACTCTGTATGGAATACACAAAAGGAGCCATAGGCAATGTCCACATGCCTCTTTACTCTCTGACCATGATTTGAACTTAATAAGCACTGATTTAAGAGTAACTGACTATCAGTTTTTCTAAACAGTGCCCTGCATTGATAAATATATATATATTTTTTTTAATAAAAGAAAAGCACTTGTGAACATATTGACTGCAGTCCTATCCTGGAGAGAAGGCAGCTTACTTTCTGTCACCTGCAGAGGCATTGGAATGAAAGCATAATCATTTGTATTGAGATTCTGAATCCAATGTGCCAGGTTTGAGAGTTTTTATTCCTGATTGGCTGGCCTTTGGAAACAGGAAAACAGAAAGAGGAAATGTCCATGTTTGAGCTGGCATGTGCCATGCAATCTTTATCCAGCACTGACAAGTCCCTGCTGTTGGAATCCTGCAGCAGTTGTGCAGTTTGTCTGTGGGTATTAACAAAGGCCAAGAAAGTGTGCCATATGCATAGGGAATATTCAATAACTAGGGAAAAGATTAAACTTTTACACACATCTATATATTCTTAAATATCAATATGTCTTCTGAAGCTATGGTATACTACATGTTTTTTTTTAATCAAATGGATATTTTAAATTCATCTTTAAACTTTTGTTATAACATGTTGGGGATTTATGCAGCATCTTTTAAAGATGTTTACTATCTAATTTTTCTTTTAGTCAAACATAATTAGATAAAGCTAAAACACATTTTACTAACTGATTAAAGCTTCTTTCTATCTCTACCCTTCCTTTCCCGACTCTTTTTAACATCTGTTAACATCACTTTTAATTTCTTTCATCAGCATAAAACAATGTGTATGAAGTAGAAGTGATTATGAGTAAGCATTTGGTATCTCGACACAGCACTTTAAGCCTTCCATAACAAACCTACTTTTTAATGTCATGTTTTAAAATGCATGTACTACAGTTGATGCATGGAAGCATGCCCAATTACAGACACTATATATACCCCAGTGCTTCTTACTTTGTACAACTGTATTCAAGAGAATCTGTGTGTGTAAATCATTTATACACATTTATAAAATCGAAACATTTAGAAACACACTAGGGGATATTTCTGTTTTCAGAAACTATGTATTGATTAATGTTATAGCACAAATAATCATTTCTAGATATTATCTCCTTTGAACATGTTGTGCCTGGCATATAATAAGCATAAGAGAGGGAAAATCAAACTTAAGAAATAGGACTTTGAAAGCAGAAAAATGTTTTCATTTTTTATTCTAATTGGTGTTTAGAAAATACTATACTCAATAATATTAGCATGGTGAATTATTTTGATTTATTATTCAAAGCTATCACTATATGTATGGTGATATATATTTTATATGTATATAATTTATATAGTGTGTAAATATATGCACAATATAAATTTTATATAAGCAATTTTTATATAAGATATTATATACAATATAGTAGAATATAGTTCTATTATATTACACATTATAATATTACATATAATTATTATAATCATATAATTATTACATATTAATATTACATATATTATATAATATATATGTAATATATAATTATACATATATACAATAATATTGCTCTA